>MU747277.1:12735-38005 GCA_026770625.1 Nicotiana glauca | reverse complement strand
CCAGCACATGGGGTCGGTTGTGCTGATTCTACACTCTGCGCTCTTTTGCGTAGATACAGGATTCGGACCGCAGTAACAGCAGTGGTGCAGGTGTTAGCATTCAGATCCGCAAGGCACCAAGGTAGCTTGTAGGCGTCCGCAGGCCCGGCGCCTTCTCTATCCTTACTTTATTATGTTGTCCCATGTGTTCGGGACAAACGGTTACATGTACTTCTTTCAGACCCATGTTTCAGTATTCTATAGTAGTCTATGAGTAGTGACACCCGATACTGGGTAGAGGTGTAATTTTGAGTTTCGTATTTCAGTTTTCAGTTCTTTAAATATTTTTTTTTAGTCTTCCGCTTTATTTTAAATGTTTCCGTTGCTATATTGTTTTAACGAATTCGGTGATGTGTTTCTAAATGTTCGGCTTGCCTAGCTCCGACAGTAGGTGCCATCACAACTTCCGATGGTGGGAAATCCGGGTCGTGACATAACTATAATAAAAAAAATGAAAAAAGAAGAAGAAAAACTACCCATTCAAATCGGTGAGTAGTTTCAAGTTGGAGTTTTAAAATAAAAAATAAAAATTCCAATTTCAAATTGGGGAGTAATTTCAAGTTGGAGCTTATAATTATTTTAAAATAAAAAAAATCAATAAAAAACTTTTGATTCAAATTGTAGAGTAGTTTCTTTCTAATATTCTATGTTCTATATTCTATATATTATTAAAAGGAGAGAATAAAGCCCTCTCATTATGCCAAGTGGTAGCCTAGAAAAAAAACTTATGGAATAATTAGTTAATAACAAAGAAATTATCTATTAAAAATTAACAAAGAAATTAACTACCTAAATTAACTACTAAAACATGGGGAAAAATTGGTTTAGGTTGGTTAATTTCTTTATTTTATTTTTTAAAATTAATTTCTTTTTTATTTTTTGAAATAAAAAGTATATCTATTCACTAAAATTCAAACAATATAATTGAGAAAAAATATAGTAATAAAATTTAAAATAAAAAATAAATATTTTCAAAAGTAATAAAATATATATCTTCTATTATATTGCAAAAAAATAGCAGACAAAAATATTAAACAAGTAATATGCTAATAATCTATCTATATATATTATTAAAAGTCAAAGAAAAATGCACCACATTAATACAAGTGGTAGACTAGATAAAAGCCACATGAGATAATTAGTTAATAACAAAAACATTATTTATTTAAAATTAATAAAGAAATTAACTACAAAAATTAACTATAATTAAAAAACAAAAAAAGAAGAAAAAAACTACCCATTCAAATCGGTGAGTAGTTTTAAGTTGAAGTTTTAAAATAAAAAAATTAAATTAAAAAGATAAAAATTACCATTTCAAATTACGGTGTAGTTTCAAGTTGGAGTTTATAATTATTTTAAAATTAAAAAAAATAAAAATAAAAATAAAGCAATTAAAAACTTTTGATTAAAATTGTGGAGTAGTTTCTCTCTAATATTTTATATTCTATATATCTTCTATCTATATATTATTAAAATGAGAGAATAAATCCCTGTCCTTATGTCAAGTGGTAGCCTAGAAAAAAACTATATGGAATAATTAATTAATAAGGAAAAAATTATCTATTGAAAATTAACAAAGAAATTAACTACCTAAATTAACTACTAAAATATGGGGGAGAGTTGGTTTAGGCTAGTAAATTTCTTTATTTTATTTTTTAAAATTATTTTCTTTTTTATTTTTTGAAATAAAAAATATATCTATTCATTAAAATTCAAACATATTATTGAGAAAAATATAATAAAAAATATATATTTTCAAGAGTAATAAAATGTATATCTTTTATTATATTACAAAAAATAGCAGACAAAAATATTAAACAAGTAATATGCTAATAATCTATCTATATATATTATTAAAAGTCAAAGAAAAATGCACCACATTAATACAAGTGGTAGACTAGATAAAAGCCACATGAGATAATTAGTTAATAACAAAAATATTATTTATTTAAAATTAACAAAGAAATTAAATACAAAAATTAACTATAATTAAAAAAACAAAAAAAGAAGAAAAAAACTACCCATTCAAATCGGTGAGTAGTTTTAAGTTGGAGTTTTAAAATAAAAAAATTAAATTAAAAAGATAAAATTTACCACTTCAAATTGGGGTGTAGTTTCAAGTTGGAGTTTATAATTGTTTTAAAATAAAAAATAAAAATAAAGCAATAAAAAACATTTGATTCAAATTGTGGAGTAGTTTCTCTCTAATATTTTATATTCTATATATTTTCTATCTATATATTATTAAAAGGAGAGAATAAAGCCCTCTCCTTATGCCAAGTGTGTAATGACCCGACCGGTCGTTTTGAGCCCTAGTGCGTCGTTCAACAGTCTGAGGCCATGAGCAGCTTCAATTTAGGTATTGTGACTTGTTCGCATGGTCAGAATTTAAATTCAGGAAGATCAGAGTTAAATTTAAATGGAAATTCTCATTTGAGAAGCTTAAAGTTGAAAGAATGAACTAGGATTGGAATTTTGAGTAAACAACCTCGGAATTAGGATCTGAAGGTTCCAGCAGGTTCGTATGATGATTTCGGACTTGGGCGTATGCCCGGATTGGGTTTTGGATAATCCAGGAGCGTTTTGGCGCCTATTGTGGAAGTTAGCATTTTAGAAGGAATTTATTAAGTTCGGCTTGAAGTGCATTTCAGTGTTATCGATGTCCATTTCGGATTCCGAGTCTGGGAATAGCTCCATATGGTGATTCTGGAGTTGGGAGCGCGATCGGAAGTGAATTCGGAAGTCTGTAGGTCATTTTGAAGCCATTTGGCTAAAGATAGAAATTTGAAGGTTTTTGAGAAGTTTGACCGGAGGTTGACTTTTTGATATCAAGGTCGGAATCCGATTCCAGAAGTTGTAGTAGGTCTGTAATGTCAAATATGACTTGTGTGCAAAATTTGAGGTCAATCGGACGTGATTTGATAGGTTTAAACATTGGAAATAGAAGTTGAAAAGTTCAAAGTTCATAAAGCTTAAATCGGGGTGTAATTCATGGTTTTAGCGTTGTTTGATATGATTTGAGGACTCGATCAAGTCCTTAATGTGTTTTGGGACTGGTTGGTATAATTGGTTGGGGTCCCGGGGGCCTCGGGTGGATTCCGGGTAGCTAACGGATCGAATCCAGAGTTTGAAGAAGTGTTGAAGCAGCTGGTATCTGGTATTTCCACTTCTGTGGAAATGGGACCGCAGAAGCGGCCCCGCAGAAGCGAAGAAGAAGCCGCAGAAGCGAACGAGGGCGAGGGCAGCCAAGAATGCAGAAGCGGCCCTTGATCCGCTAATGTGGAACCGCAAAAGCGGTTGGCTGACCGCAGAAACGGAAGGCCTGGAGTGGATGGGAGCCGCATAAGCGGCAAGCGGTCCGCAGAAGCGGGATCGCGGAAGCGGGACCGCGGAAGCGGGATCGCGGAAGCGGGACCGCGGAAGCGGACAGGGTTCCGCTAAAGCGAAAATGCTGGGCAGTAGGCTTGTTTTAAAATCGAGATTGGGGGTTAATTTCTCTCATTTTTCATGGCTTTGGCGATTTTTGGGAGGATTCAAGAGAGGATATTCATCAACAATGTTAAGGTAAGTTATTTCTACCTATTATGAGTTAAATACATTAATTATGTATGGATTTTAGTATGAAAATGGGTAGAAAATTGAGGGTTAGAGGAAGACCTAGAAATATTGTGTTATTGAAATTTGACCACGATTTTGAGTATGGAATTAAGAGGAAATTATATATTTGAGTTCCTAAGGTCATGGGCAAAATTTATCTTCGAGAAATTTCGAAATCCGGGCACGTAGGCCCGAGGGTATTTTGTCCATTTCACTAAGCGGAGTTGGGAATCTATTTAATTTGAATTTCTAACAAGTATTTGAGCATGTTCTCATTAGTTGTCGTTAATTGGCCAGTTTTGGTGTATTGTGCGTCGGTTCAAGCCTTCGGAAGAATGTAGAATGCCGATTTTGAGTCTTCGAAGCGAGGTGAGTCTCCTTTCTAATCTTGTGAGGGGGAATTTACCCCATAAGTGAAGTAATTGATTATGTGCTCCAATTTGTGGGGGCTACGTATGCATGAGGTGACGAGAGTCCGTGCGTAGCTACTATTATGCTATTGTCCGGGTAGTTAGGACCCAAAAGCATGTTGCATGTGGATTAATTGTGAACCCATTGGCAGTTTGAATTTCTTAACTCACATCGAATTAGTAAGTAAATTTCTAAAAGGATTAAACTTCATTTCTTAAATTGTTAAAGGAGAATTGGTTTTATTTGAATAAATATTACCCGATAAGTTCTTATTTGACTGATTGAGCATGTATTTTATGTGTGCCTGCATCACATGGATGATTCGCAAGCAGGATATGTGTTTATTTATGGAATGGGCCGAACGCCTCTGTGAGAATAGATGCATCTATGGTTCGTGCCGCTCGACCCTCGGTAGTGCACAATTTACATTTCTATTGGAGCTGGCCGTCTACCTCGGCATGATTTGTGCATGTTTATCTATTACTTGAAAATTTTAAATGTGGAATTGGCCCTACGTGGCATGATATAAACTGATAAGATAATAAAGAACAGACTTTAGAAGCCCTTGATTTATTGTTGAAGGTGTTTACCTATTTTTCTGGCTTCACAATCAGAACTTCTATACAAACCCATGATTGTCCTCGCACTTATAGAATATTGCTAATTGACCTCTAGTGAGTGTCAGAGTTGGCCATCTCGTCTCTACCTCTTCGGGATTAGGCAGGACTGAGTACACGTTGTGTGACGACCCGACCCGACCCGTCGTCTCATGTGTTACTGCTCCATTTCCCCCTTTTTATGCTTTTTCATGTTTTTTATCGGTATGTGGTGTGCTAGAGTTGATTTGGATTGGTTTTGATAAAAAAATGAGACATTTAGTCTCTTTAAAGAAGGCTTAAGTTGTAAAAAAGTCAACCGGACGTTGACTTATGAGTTATAGGGCTCGGATGTAATTTCCGGTGTTTCGGTTAGCTTGGGGGGATGATTTGTGACTTATGAGCGTGATCGGAATTGATTTTGGAGGTCAGGTGTAGAATTAGGCTTGAATTGGCGAAGTTAGTATTTTGGCGAATTCTGGTTGATAGGTGAGATTTTGATCCGAGGGTCGGAATGGAATTCCGAGAGTTTCAGTAGCTTCGTTAGGTGATTTTGGATATGTGTGCAAAATTTCAGGTCATTCAGAAGTCGTTTGGTCGGGTTTTTGATTGAATGCGTATTTCGGAAGTTTTTGAAAGAACTTAGGCTTGGATTTGATGTAATTTGGTGGTTTTAGTGTTAATTGTTGTGTTTTTAAGATTGAAATAAGTTTGAATAATGTTTTAGGATATATTGGTATTTTTGGTTGAGGTCCCGGGGGCCTCGGGATGAGTTCGGGTGGTTAAACGGAAAGTTTTTGGAGTTTGTTGCATGTTCAAGTTTGCTGGTATCTGTTGGTTTCGCACCTGCGGTTATGGGACCATAGGTGCAGTCTCGCAGAAGCGAGTTGGGCCTCGCAGAAGCGGAAATAGTAGTCCTGGTCAGGTTCCACAGAAGCAGAATACTTGGTCGCATAGGCGGTCCCACTGAAGCGAAGTGGGGACCGCAGAAGCGGTAGGTGCATTAAGTGAAAAGTCAGCAAGCGGACGTGGACCGCGTATGCGGAAGTCACAGAAGTGGTAATATATGCGCGGAAGCGAAATGCCTGGCAGTTAAGTGAAATTAATCTTCTTCGCGAATTTTTGAAAGAACAACATTTTGGACTTCGAACTTTGAGAGCTTTGAGGCGATTTTGACGAGGGTTTCGAGGGCTTTAATTAGAAATGGACTCTTGGACTTAGAATTTGATTTTATGGTGTATCAACATGGATTTAGACTGAATAATCAAGGAATCAAAAGTCAAAAATGGTGGTTTAGGGCTTGAACTTAAGGGAGTTTAAAATAGGGATTAGAGGGGCCAAATGGACTCCGACTTTGGTAAATTTGATATGTATGGACTCGTGGCGAGACGAGGAATCTGGTGATGTAAATTTTGTAATTTTTCAAGAAGTGGGCCCGGAGCTCGGATTTTGCCAACTTCGTGATTTTCGATATTTTTCGAGTCTTTTTGATTGGGTATTGTTCCCTTAGCATATTGTGATGTATTCGCTCTGATTTTGGATAGATTCGACGCGCGTGGAGGCCGGTTCGAGGAGCAAAGGCGTTGCGGGCTAGAGATTTCACCGGTTCGAGGTGAGTAATGATTGTAAATGATAGTTTGAGGGTTTGAAACCCCGAATTTGCACATCATAGTGCTGTATTGAGGTGACTTGCACGCCGGATATGAGCGCGGGGTAGAGAACCGATGGGGATTGTGAAT
The DNA here is from genome assembly GCA_026770625.1 of Nicotiana glauca. Lineage (NCBI taxonomy): Eukaryota > Viridiplantae > Streptophyta > Magnoliopsida > Solanales > Solanaceae > Nicotiana > Nicotiana glauca. The sequence continues at coordinate 31,623 of MU747277.1, read as the reverse complement.
TGGTCCATCCCGATTGTTGCTTTTTACCGCATATTTGACTGAAACTACTTGTTATCATCATAATTTGGGCTGATTGCCATGTTTGGGATTCGTGGCAACTATGTGAATCCTTCAGGGATTGATATCACTGTTTTCGCATTATCTTGCATACTATTTGATCCCGGTCCAGGTTTTAATACTGATTTGCAAACTCAGCCATTTTTTTTCTAAGATTTAAAAACTTAAACAACATTTATTGACGTTTGAGCTGAGAACTGTTATTTTAATATTGCCCAAGTGGCTTATGTTGATTTCTGGACTGAGCATGGATCGGGCGGTGCGCCGCAGTAGTGATTTTGAAACAGTGGTAACAATGACACTGTATGATGTGACTTGAAACAGTGTAACAATGACACTCTATGATGTGACTTGAAACAGTGGTAACAATGACACTGTATGATGTGATTTGAAATAGTGGTAACAATGACATTGTATGATGTAAAGTGGTCAGGTAACAATGACTGACCGGTCAGGTAACAATGACTGACCGGTCAGGTAACAATGACTGACCGGTCAGGTAACAATGATTGACCAGGAGTTAATTGATGCCACGAGATGGCTTGTTATTGCGCTTGGGTTGTAGGAGCCCCTATGGAGTCTGTACACACCCCTAGTGAGCGTCGTCGACGATAAATAAATATGGATAGCTCGGGCTGCACGCCGTAGTGGGTACTGGAATGTCCCATCATATGCATTGCATTACACTCATGCATTGGTTCCTGGTTGTTTTACGTGTCATGACATTCAGCACTCTCATTTCATTGGCATCCATGCTACTTCTTGCACTGTTTACCGGATACCCTGGGGTTGTTTGTTGATGGAGTGTTGTGCCCGAGGGGCTGACTTACGTGCTGACTTGCACTATCTGTTTCGCATTCATTTGCTTAACTATTGAAAAGTGATATTTTCAAAAGAGGTTTAAACTGAGCCAAGATATTTTCCAAAGATTTCACAGTTTCACTAATTTCTAAAGGAGTTCTACACTGTTTCTATATAGCATGATGATCTATTATACGTGTTTTCTTGCTGCTCAGTTATTATTTACTTTTATTACTCACTGAGTTGGAGTACTCACTTTACTCCCTGCACCTCGCGTGCAGATGCAGGTACTGGTTTTCCTGGTAGCGGGTTTGAGCTGGTTGAGGATTTTGCTATTGTAGCTGAGCAAGGTGACTGCCAGCGTTCACGGCATCGGAATTTGTCTTTTGATTCCAGATTTTATTTTGTATATTATTGGCCCTGTAGTTGTGCCCAGACTTCTTTAGATGCTCGTGACTTGTGACACCCCAATTTCGGGTTGAGTCGGGATGGGTTCTCTATTTTATCACGTTTATTCCGCGTTATGATTTGATTATCTATGATTTAGACTTATTCATGCTAAGTAACTGTTAAAAAGGGTCATTGTTGTTCTGTTGGCTGGCCTTGTCTTCACGAGAGGCACCATCACGATCGGGTTTGGGAATTGGGTCGTGACAAGTTGGTATCAGAGCCTAGGTTACTAGGTCTCACGAGTCATGAACAGGTTTAGTAGAGTCTCACGGATCGGTACGGAGATGTCTGTATTTATCCTCGAGATGCAGCAGAACCTTTTGGTAAACTTCACTTTCTTGGAATTCTTATCGTGCGTACTTGATTCAGCTTGAGATATAACTCTTGAAATTCCTTCCACATGTCTGTATGCGCACGTGAGCGCTCAGCGTCAGATGTGCCTTGATGGCTTGTGATTCCCCGATCAAGGGGCGAGATGTAATCTCTGTGACTTTGATGTTGGGCCAGTTTGAAGGACTTGAGGCCGGATCTTTGCCATGGTTTGAGCACCGAGGTGCTGATTGTGTGAGCAAGTGTTTTGAACTTATATGTTCGGTATTGTCCTTACTAGCCGAAATGGCGGTTTGGTATTCATGTGAGGAGTATGTTAGTACTACGAGATATATGTATATGACTTGGTAGTGACGAAGAAATCTGTAGGATAATAGGTGAACTGTTAAGTGATTCGATTCCTATTGTGGTTTGAAGTGTAGCCGAATTATGGGCGCGTGAAGAACATTTTCGTATCTTCTAGTTAGGAAGTGAAGTGCATTGCATGCGGCGGTAGGAGTTCAGACTCAGGAAGACTAATGACTGTGTAATGTATATATTGGTGGAAAGTGTGCTGAAATACTAAATTGAGGCGAAGCAGGTGGGTTATCTCCTATGGAGTATTCTTAAGTGGTATGATCCCTATGTGTACGTTAGAAGATATCATGTGTAATTGAAAGGTACGTGGTTGTAAGTTGAAAATTCGGGTCGCTTAAGAAAGTGGACTCAACTGATATGGGGATGAATGCGAGGTTTGCCAAGGATTTCAGTACTAGATGATCTGTGTTTTCACAAACTTGTGCATGATTTGAGTTTAACCTCACTATGATATTGTGGCATCATTAGAGTAAAAGTATTATGAGTTATTGAGTGTGTCCTAATATATGGCTTCGATCCAAGTTGGGGAGGTTGTTGTTGATTAGCTGATCGCACGGTTATGTGCTACGTTGGTTCCATTTCGAGGTATGCTGGTGGATCAGTCCTGGTTGCAGAAAAATTGAGCCGAGGATGGTACGAGTGAAGCAAAATTTTGACAAAGGTTATATGGTGCTTCGTAGATGTGAGAAAGTACTAGGATGTCTTGAACTGTTGTTGATAAAGAATGCTCAGTGTATAGAGAAGGAAGATGGTTATTTGTATTGGTATGAGATCATGTTCTACAGTGTCATAGTGCTATAAGGCACGAGTCATTCTGTTTGTTAAGTCAGGTAATTTGCAGTTTGAATAAGAGTGGATGACTCTTAAGAATGGTTTTAATGTGTTCAAAATTCTACATGTAACAGTCAGGTGCCTTAAGGTCGTGTATGTGGTTAGAGAATGTGTTTCATTGAAAAAGGTCAAGACTTGTGGTATTTTATGATGATTATGGGATTCTATGTATCGGTATCTAGAAGGTAATGGCAACGAATTCAGATTTGCAGTAAGTTCTTCAAGCAAAGCATGCGGGAATGTGGTATTTCTAGGAACATTTGAGAGGGTATTCAGTGGCCTATAGGTCTTAGACAGTGTGGTCTTATGTTCGAGTCTCGTGTGGTAAACCTGGGTTGAGGCATTGTGGTGCTACAGCAAGAGGGAATATCAAGTTGATGATGAATCAGAAAGAAAATTAGATAGATGGAATAGCTTGATAGTAGACCGAATCGGTATGGTAAGGATATGACTAATTCTTTGTATGTGTTCGAAGTAATGAGCCCTTACAGGTATTGTGCGGCAAAGCTTTTGAGTTCGGATAGCTTGCTTAGCTTGGTTTGGATAAGAGGATTCAGTCCTGACAGTTTAGCTTGTACAAATGGAATTGGCAAAGATGTTCTTGCTGGGTTTTACCGTGGTTTGGAGATGAATATATTTTTATGGGTATGCGAAGCATGGAATGTGTAATGATTCTTCTTCTAGATGGGATTGGCAGAAGGTCTTGGCTAAATGAGTTGCAGTTTAGTTCTGAAAAAGAAGTTCATAAAATTCTTAGGCAACGGGTAGCCTCAGGTAATCAAGGAAATGGTACTGTTGAATGGGAGTGATTTGACGAGAGTATATGTCTTAGAAAAAGGGTAATGTGATTATACTGATGACGCTGCATTAGTATTGTGGTGCTTTCTGGCTAGATCGACTGCTGATACTTGAGTGTGTTTGATGGCAGGGGAGTTTTAGAATATCTTTCGTGGAATGAATGGGTACTTGAGGTGTAAAATGTATTCATACTGTGGAATTTGGGATCAGGTACAGTGATTCGTGTGCTATATGGAGTTGGAGACTGGGAGTTCTCAGGTACAAATTATGTAGTGGTTGTGGATCGTATGTATTGGTACCGTTAGCGGCTATAGGGATTTGGATGTCCGAGTGGATCTTTCTTTGCTTGGTATATTAGATTTTGGACATGATATTGGAGTGTAGACTACATGTCTCAGTGTTGGGTTATTCTAGACTATTGTGCTATGGGTTATGTCGGAAAATGCCACAGGTTGCGTGGCGAGGTGCATCGGATTATCTTCTAGCAGAGTGGGCTGTATTCCAAAAACCAACGGACGACTGGGGAGGATTACTTTTCTTAATTGGGCCTTCATGGCGGATGTCAGTGTAGAGGTTTCTACCATTGATCCAGTTCCGGTATTGAGGGACTTTTTCGGATGCATTCCTTGTGGTCGGGCATGTCGCCGGGCGAGATTGTGGATTTCGGTATTGATTTGGTATCGGGCACTGCATCATACGGCTCCGGTAGGAGTTATAGTAGTGGAAGGAGCAGTTTCAGGCTTCTTGATGTTGAGTTCGTGGGCAGGCCGATGTGGCTATGTACTTGGGTTGAGTTAGCTTGGTTGACCCCGAATTGTGTTGGTGAAGGATAGGTTGATTCGATCGTCATTGAGCTTGTTAGTGATCTGGGGAGATCTACGAGTTGTTCTTTTCTGTGCTGTGAGACGTTATGATTAGTTGGATATGGGCACATGTGGTGCGGTTCTATTGAGTATTCATAGAGAAAGTCGAGCGGGAAAAGTAATTGAGTGTTGCTCGGTAAATAGAGTATTGGTTATGATCTATCAGGTTGCGTGTCATATGTTATTTGTTTCACCGTGGGTGTAATGAATTTCTTTGGTTTCAGACATCAAAAATTGTGCGTGGTTGTTGATTTTGAGCATAGCGACTTGAGGTGCTTCATGTGTAACAATGTTTGGATAGGATCGCGCATTGTAGCGAGGCTACATGGAGTTATGACCTTTCGGGGTAGCTTTAGGTGTTTTATTTCTATGATGTGAGACGGGGTCTCAGCCCTGTGTTATGATGGTACTGATACGCTTGAGGTACAACTCTTTTGTTGAGTCATTTTTTATGAATCGAGTATGTTCAGACCGTTTCTCATTGGTGCGTGTATTATGCAAGATGTGGCTTAGGCCTGTGTTGAGGTGTCATATCACCAGAGTGGTGTGTTGGATTCGAGGTGATCGTTGGAGTCATTAATGAATACAAACATATTTGATTTCAGCTTGAGGTTCGGCCCGAAAATGTGGTATTAGTCAAAGGGAAGTGGCTTCATGAATGGTTGATCTAAGAAATGATTACGGTTTATCGCGTGTTTCATTTATCATTGGCAGTACATGAAAGTGTTGGGATAAGGCTTTAACTAATAAGAGGTTATCTATCGGTATTTGGTTATTGTGGGCAACTGCTGTGAATAGAGGCTATCGTTTCGGGTGTTTGGATTATGTGGTATATCATATGACTTCACCCGATGTGGAAGGTAATGGTTATTACAGCTGGTTCTAGACTATTCAAAGTATGGGTGAGGTTTTGATCGTATTGATGGTTTCGGCAGTGAAAAGTTAGATCTGTGATTTATGGGCCAGACTGGATTGTGTAATTTTGGTTAAGATGTGTTACCGGACCTATGCGAGATAGGGTGACGAGGGATCACCCCGGGTATATGCTTGGTAAGGTCATTCAGCTATTGGGTTGCTTCTAGTACAACTCTGGGTACGCTCGAGGATGAGCGTTTGTTTAAGTTGGGGAGGATGTGACGACCCGACCCGTCGTTTCATGTGTTACTGCTCCGTGTCCCCCATTTTTTTTATGCTTCTTCATGTTTTGTTATCGGTATGTAGTGTGTTAGAGTTGATTTGGATTGGTTTTGATATGAAATGGGACAATTAGTCTCTTTAAGGAAGACTTAAGTTGGAAAAAAGTCAACCGAACGTTGACTTATGAGTTATAGGACTCGGATGTGATTTACGGTGTTTTGGTTAGCTTCGTGGGATGATTTGTGACTAAGGATCATGATCGGAATTGATTTTGGAGGTCCGGTGTAGAATTAGGCTTGAATTGGCGAAGTTAGTATTTTGGCGAATTCCGGGTGATAGGTGAGATTTTGATCCGAGGGTCGAAATGGAATTCCGAGATTTGCTATAGCTTCGTTAGGTGATTTTGGATATGTGCGCAAAATTTCAGGTCATTCGAACGTCGTTTGGTCGGGTTTTTGATCGAATGCGTGTTTCGGAAGTTTTTGAAAGAACTTAGGCTTGGATTTGATGTAATTTGATGGTTTTAGTGTTAATCGTGGTGTTTTTATCATTGGAATAAGTTTGAATAATGTTTTAGGATGTATTGATATTTTTGGTTGAGGTCCCGGGGGCCTCGGGATGAGTTTGGGTGGTTAAACGGAAAGTTTTTGGAATTTGTTGCATGTTCAGGTTTCCTGGTATCTGTTGGTTTCGCACCTGCGGTTATGGGACCGCAGGTGCGGTCTCGCAGAAGCGAAAGTAGGAGTCCTGCTCAGGTTCTGCAGAAGCGGAATATTGGATCGCATAGGCGGTCCCGCTGAAGCGAAGTGGAAACCATAGAAGCGGTAGGTGCATTAAGTGAAAAGTCAACAAAAGCGGACGTGGACCGCGTATGCAGAAGTCACAGAAGCGGTAATATATGCGCATAAGCGAAATTCCTGGCAGTTAAGTGAAATTAATCTTCTTCGCGAATTTTTGAAAGAACAACATTTTGGACTTCGAACTTTGAGAGCTTTGAGGCAATTTTGAAGAGGGTTTCAAGGGCTTTAATCAAGTATGGACTCTTGGACTTAGAATTCAACTTTATGGTGTATAAACATGGATTTAGACGGAATAATCAAGGAATCAAAAGTCAAAAATGGTGGTTTAGGGCTTGAACTTAAGGGAGTTTAAAATAGGGATTAGAGGGGCCAAATTGACTCCGACTTTGGTAAATTTGATATGTATGGACTCATGGCGAGACAAGGAATCTGGTGATGTAAATTTTGTAATTTTTCGATAAGTGGACCCGGGGCTCGGGTTTTGCCAACTTCATAATTTTTGATGTTTTTCGAGTCTTTTCGATTGGGTATTGTTTCCTTAGCATATTGTGATGTATTCGCTCTGATTTTGGATAGATTCGACGTGCGCGGAGACCGGTTCGAGGAGAAAAGGCATCGCGGGCTAGAGATTTTACCGGTTCGAGGTGAGTAATGATTATAAATGATAGTCTGAGGGTTTGAAACCCCGGATTTGCACATCATAAAGCTGTATTGAGGTGACTTGCACGCCGGATATGAGCGTGGGGTAGATCAGCATTGGGGATTGTGACTTGGTCCGTCCCGGTTGTTGATTTTTACCGCGTATTTGACTGAAACTCCTTGTTATCATCATAATTTGGGCTGATTGCCATGTTTGGGCTTCGTGGCAACTATGTGAATCCTTCAGGGATGGATATCACTGTTTTCGCATTATTTTGCATACTATTGGATCCCGGTCCAGGTTTTAATACTGATTTGCAAACTCTGCCCTTTTTTTCTAAGATTTGAAAACTTAAACAACATTTTATTGACGTTTTGAGTTGAGAACTATTATTTTAATATTGCCCAAGTGGCTTATGTTGATTTCTGGACTGAGCATGGATCGGGCGGTGCGCTGCATTAGTGATTTTGAAACAGTGGTAACAATGACACTCTATGATGTGACTTGAAACAGTGGTAATAATGACACTGTATGATGTGACTTGAAATGTGGTAACAATGACACTATATGATGTGACTTGAAACAGTGGTAACAATGACACTGTATGATGTAAATTGGTCAGGTAATAATGACTGATCGGTCAGGTAACAATGACTGACCAGGAGTTAATTGATGCCACGAGATGGCTTGTTATTACGCTTGGGCTGTAGGATCCCCTATGGAGTCTGTACACACCCCCAGTGAGCGCCGTCGACGATAAATAAATATGGATGGCGAATGTACCATCATATGCATTGCATTGCACTCATGCATTAGTTCCTGGTTGTTTTACGTGTCATGACATTCAGCACTCTCATTTCATTGGCATCTATGCTACTTCTTGCACTGTTTACCTGATACCCTGGTGTTATTTGTTGATGGAGTGTTGTGCCCGAGGTGCTGACTTACGTGCTGACTTGCATTATCTGTTTCGCATTCATTTGCTTAACTATTGAAAAGAGATATTTTCAAAAGAGGTTTAAACTGAGCCAAGATATTTTCCAAAGATTTCACAGTTTCACTGATTTCTAAAGGAGTTCTACACTATTTCTATACAGCATGATGATATGTTATACGTGTTTTCTTGCTGCTCAGTTATTATTTACTTTTATTACCCACTGAGTTGGAGTACTCACTTTACTCCCTGCACCTCGCGTGCAGATGAAGGTACTGGTTTACCCGGTAGCGAGTTTGAGCTGGTTGAGGATTTTGCTATTGTAGCTGAGTAAGGTGACCGACAACGTTCGCGGCATCAGACTTTGTCTTTTGATTCCAGATTTTATTTTGTATATTATTGGCCCTATAGTTGTGCCCAGACTTCTTTAGATGCTCGTGACTTGTGACACCCCGATTTCGGGCTGAGTCGGGATGGGTTCTCTATTTTATCACGTTTATTCCGCATTATGATTTGATTATCTATGATTCAGACGTATTCATGCTAAGTAACTGTTAAAAAGGGGCATTGTTGTTATGTTGGCTGGGCTTGTCTTCACGAGAGGCGCCATCACGATCGGGTATGGGAATTGGGTCGTGACACGTTGATTACGTACTCATACTACAATTCTGTGCATTTTTGTTGCACAGGTATATATACCTCTAGCATCCTATTGGGCGTAGGAGCACGGACGACTCTGGGACTAGGTGAGCTGCATTGTTCAAGACGACCCGCAGCCAGTGTAGTTCCTTTCAGCATTTTATTATTTATTCCTTGTCCACTGTATTTCGGACAAATGTTGTATTTTACTTTTCTTATCGATAGTTGCTCATGTACTTGTGACACCGGGTTTCTGGGATGGGTTTCAATGAATTTGTACTAATTGTTATTATTTAAAATTGAATTCAAGTAGTGAACTTTTATTTATGAAAATGGAAGAAAAAACCTTAGATTTTCAAAAGTATTAAAAGAGAAATTAATTGATTATCTAGTTGGCTGGCCTGACAGAGGTGTCCGGCGCCACCACGACCCTTAGTGGATTTTGGGTCGTAACAAAGTGGTAGCCTAGAAAAAAACTGTATGGAATAATTAATTAATAACAAAAAAATTATCCATTGAAAATTAACAAAGAAATTAACTAACTAAATTAACTTCTAAAACATGGGGGAGAGTTGGTTTAGGTTAGTAAATTTCTTTATTTTATTTTTTNAATATATATATATATATATATATATATATATATATATATATATATATATATATATATTCAAGAGTAATAAAATGTATATCTTCTATTATATTACAAAAAAATAGCAAACAAAAATATCAAACAAGTAATATGCTAATTATCTATCTATATATTATTAAAAGTCAAAGAAAAAGGCACCACATTAATACAAGTGGTAGCCTAGATAAAAGCCACATGACATAATTAGTTAATAACAAAAAAATTATTTATTGAAAATTAACAAGGAAATTAACTACTCAAATATCGGTGAGTTCAATGTAACAGTGAATTCAACACAAAAGTCAGTGGATCGAGCAGCGGAAGCGGTAAATCCGACGGGAACATGGACAAGTCTGTTCGAAGGCAACCGATCTGCAACTAATGGTATGGCTCTTACATATATCCCACCACAAATCGTAGATGGGAAAATGGTGGTGCAACTGGAAGCAGAGGAAGTAGAACCAGAAAAAGAAAAGTGGAAATGTGCTTTGATTGCATATGTTATTGGAGAAACACTTTGGGTATAATGTTATGAACATGTATATTAGCCAAAATTGGATTAATATAGATACTCCAGAAGTATATTTCCATGATGAGGGGTACTATGTGATGCGATTTCACTTCATAACTAACATGCATGTTGTATACTATAATGGACCATATACTATCAGCAATCGACCTATAATTTTGAAGCCATGGACAGCAGACTTTGATTTCAGTAGAGAATTTCCTATTGAGATACCACTGTGGGTGAAATTCCCTAATCTACTTATGAATTGCTGGGGTAGTAAATCTCTAAGTAGAATTGCCAGTGTATTGGGGACTCCTGTGTTTGCTGATCAATGCACCACAAAGCAATCCAGGATATCTTATGCTAGAATGTGGAGATAAATGTTAGTCAACCATTACCTGATGAAACTACTGTGATTGATCCAAAAGGGAAATGCTTTCAACAGCAGGTGACATATGACTGAAGACCAGAATTTGTGGAACTTGTCAAGTAGTGGGACACAAATGCAGAGAAAAGGAAGTGGATGAAGGCCAAAGGGATATTCAACATAAAAGAAAGAGGACCAAAACTGTCACACAGGAATAGAGATACAAGGGCCCTATACAGCACACATTACTAGTTGAAAAACAAATGAAGCAAGCTAAGGAGAATAAACAATAGATACAGCAAGTGAATGAAGAGATGAGAGTCTTTCCTGGAGATAGAACAGAAGAGCAACCAGAAAAGAACAAAGGGAAAGCGGTACAAAGTCCTGAGTTCAATCTCAAAAACTTCCCCATACTGTGTTCTGTCCCTACAAAAAATGGATTTGGAGTACTATATTGAGGAGATAGTTAAGAATTAGACCTACCTCTGGATAGAGGAGGGGGAGCTAAAACAGCATGATGAATTGGCTAAAATGGAATGTTAGGGGAATAAATAAGAGATATAAACAAAAGGAACTAAGAAGTTATTTAAAAACAAAAAAAAATAGATTAGCTGGGCTCATAGAAACAAGAGTTAAAGAACACAAATGAAAGAAGATCAGGGGAAAAATTGATCCAATATGGAAGGTATATGACAATTACCAGGCTGCTATTAATGGAAGAATATGGTTGATTTGGGATTCACAATGGTGTGAAGTGAGCATGGTGAGAGCTGAAGCACAAATCTTACACTGTGAAATCACAAGCAAGATAGGAGACATCAATTGCTTTCTTACTATTGTATATGGCTTCAATACCATAGAACACAGGAGATCACTATGGGAACAACTGAAAGAAGTGGTTGTAGGCATCAACAAACCATGGCTTGTTGCTAGAGATTTCAACGTAGTGCTGACTCAAGATGATAGAATGTTTAGTAACCCAATTACTTATAAAGAAATCCAAGAGTACTCTGAATTCATACATGGTCTGCTATTAACAGAAGTTCAGTGGAATGGGGACTACTACACATGGTCGAACAAACAGCTGAATACAGAAAGAATATATAGTAGATTAGACAAGGCTTTTGGAAATCATGAATGGATGATGAATTGGGGACATGTGGTAATGCAGTATGATGATCCCTATATTTCAGATCATGCACCTATGTTACTATCAATGGCAGCTGCTAGATATAACACTAAAGTTTCTTTCAAATTCTTCAATGTATGGGCTGAGCACAAAGACTTCATGAAGATAGTTGAAGGCATATGGCATAACACATTTTCCACAAACAGTATGGAGAATATTTGGAAGAAATTGAAGAATCTTAGACTAGTCATGAGGAAGCTAAACAATGAGGAGTTCAAGTTTATCAGACAGAAAATAGAGAAGGCAAGGCAAGATCTAAAAAGCACTCAGGAACAAATGCAGCTAAGGAACAACACAGATTTACTTGCAGAAGAAAGAAAGCTGTTGTAGGAGTTGGAGAAATGGCCATTGATAGAAGAGTGTGCCTTACAACAAAAAGCTAAAGCTAAATGGATCAAGCTTGGAGACTCAAACAATAAATACTTTTCATCATTGATCAAAGAAAGGACACACAGGAAACAAATTACTGAACTAACATCTCTTGCTAATAGGAAGCTAGAAGATCCAGAGGAAATCAGAGAAGAGATAATCAAGTTCTATAAGAGCTTGATGGGTTCAGCAGCTCACATTCTACCAGCAGTTAATAAACAAACAATGAGAAAAGGGCCAGTTGTTACTCAACAACAAAGGATTAGCTTATGTGCAGAAATTACAGAAAATGAGATATATGATGGGATGTCTTCAATAGAAAATGATAAATCACCTGGAGTTGATGGGTACAATGCCTATTTTTTCAAAAAGGTGTGGCCCCTTGTGAAGAAAGAAGTTATTGTTGCTGTCAAAGAGTTTTTTAAAACTGGGAAGTTATATAGGGCAATCAATTGTACTGCTATCACACTAATCCCAAAAACTGCCAAGCCAAACACTGTGAAGTACTATAGACCTATTGCATGTTGTACAGTCCTATACAAAATGATTGCCAAGATTCTTGCATCCAGAATGCAGGTAGTGATGCCGGACATTATAAGTGAAGCTCAATCTGGTTTTGTTCTAGGGAGGTAAATAGTTGATAACATATTCCTTGCCCATGAGTTAGTTAAAGACTATACAAGGAAGAATTTATCAGCTAGGTGCATGATCAAAATTGACCTACAAAAAGCATATGACTCTGTTGAATGGCCCTTTGTGAGGCAGATGTTAATTGAGCTTGGATTTCCTAATTTGTTTTATGGATAATGGAATGTGTGCAAACTGTGAACTATATTGTGGTGATCAATGGAGAACAAAGTAAGCCCTTTAATGCAGCTAGAGGGCTTAGATAAGGAGATCCAATATCTACCTTCTTATTTGCAATAGCTATGGAGTACTTGAGTAGGCTGCTCAATGAACTGAAAAATAATAAGAGATATCAATTCCATCCTAAATGTGCAAAACTAGGTGTAACACACTTAAGTTTTGGAGATGATCTACTTCTATTTGCCAAAGGAAATTTGACCTCTATCTCTACACTTCATGAATGTTTCAGAACCTTCTCTACAACCTCAGGACTACAAGCTAATCTTGGGAAGAGCAGTGTATTTTGGTGGAGTTAAGAAGGAAGAATAGGACAATATCGTGAATCACTTGTGTTTTGTCCCTGGGAGCCTGCCTTTTAAATACTTGGGAGTGCCTTTATCTACTAAGAAGATTTTCCTGGTGCAGTGGCAGCTTTTGATAGAGGAAATAATAGCCAGAATCACCTCTTGGACAGCAAAAAAACTATCATATGCTGGGAGAACACAGTTAGTGATGTCAGTTTTGTTTGGTATGCAAGCATATTGGTCCTATCCCTGCTATTTCCTATTTCAAGAATCCTGTAGTATCTTTAATTTAGGATTTAGCTTGATTCCTTAAAATCTCATGTCTACACAATGTTTAGAGAACTCAGACAATAGAAACATTTTAGAACATGTAAATTGTAATCCATATTCAGCGTTGATAGTTCAAGAAGTGTACTGCTTTTTCACCAAGCTTTACCCACATACTATTACCAATAACCTGAGATCTTCCTGCTTCCAAGCGAAACTTAACTCACTATCAAGAGTGAATCCCACCCAAATCAAAAATTAAAAACAAAAACAAAACCAGTAACCAATGATACGGCATATCATTGGTGTTTCCCACATATATGATTACTTAAATTGATGGTTACTGAGATGGTAAGCCGTCTGGCAAAATTATGCTTATTCACAAAGTCTATCTTCTACTTCTTGTTCAAAGCAAGTGCTAGGTCCCTCAGCTCCTCAAAGGCTTGCATTGTTTCTGCATCAAATCCTCCCGCAAACTGTACCAATAAAGACAAAAGCTAAACTAAGATATGACATTTTAAACAACTTGTAAAAAGACCAGTGCAGTCCACCAATCCCCATTCTTCATCAGTAGTAATCTTGGTTATCAATTGCTATACATAGAATTCATCCCTTTTTAGTACTCCTATTTCTTTTTGTTGCAGAATTAGCAATCTTGCTTAAGGGAGAAAGTGAAAGATAGCAGTAGAAGAAAATGTAAAAGCCAGTATTTACTACGATTACAACACAAACCTGATGAATTCGGAAGGCAAATCTCACTCCTTGGAGTAGCATGTAGTCCATGGAAGTGTCTTTATCTAATGGTCCCTTCGACTGAAGCTCCGCAGCTACCCTCTTCATGTACATCTTGGCCAACTTCACTGAGCCAAACTTTATCTGCATAATTTCCTTTAACACTAAGTCTACAGCAAAATGACAACTACACATATTGACAAGAAAAAAAGTATTGAACATTCTATAAAGGAGGACATGCACATATTCAAGAAAGGTCACTGCACACATATGCAAGAAAGGTCACTGCACAAATATGAGCAACTACAATATTGAAATGTTGGACGTTCAAAATGGCGTAAAAGATGTAGTATAAGATAATCTGCAATCTTGAAACTTGTCATCTGTCCCATATCATCATATAAGACACTTACAAGATCTAGGAAGCAGAAAATCACTTGTCATATTCCCCTAAAGTTTGGATTCCCTTCTATGGTGAACCATATACAATGCCTTCAACAGTTCAGCAACCTAATTGATAATGGTTATATCTTATTGGCTACTCAAATCAAGCTCTATCACCATTTGAATACCTAAATCTACCCAAGACTTTGTATTTGGAAACAGCAGGAAACAAACAATGAAATAGCCGAACCTTGCTTAGTATCCCATTATCAAGCATCCAGTTTGTGGGGATTTTGAACTCTTTGCAATGACGCATCAATGAGTCTCGTGTTCGATGAAGGTTATAGACGCTACGCTCCATCCTGTGATTTGAAGATAAAATTTGAACAACCAGATAAAAAAATCAGTATTAAACTTTCCAGGCAGAAAGACAAGGAGGCAAAACATAACATGTCTGACATTACAAACAAAGCTTGGGGTCTTACTTCTCTGACAAAGAAACCATCTTCTTTAGTGCAATATCACATGGCAATCGAGGATCGTCCTTGTAACTTGAAACTTCGTTCTCCAACTTCTTAAGATCTTTATATCCAAAAGCTGCCTCCCTTAGTGTATCTGCTTTTCTCTCAGGCCAGTCGAAGTGCTTTAGCACTGCCCTTTCGTCCACCTTCAAAACAGCGGAAGCGTAATGATCAAAATTTAGCAGTAAATTATAAGCTGCACCTCCTACTTAATATATGACATGTAGCAGATAAAGCACCTCAATATTGGTCGAATTTTCTTGGAACTGCCATTTAAGTACACTGGACTCAGTTCGTAAATGATTACAGAACTGAATGTCACTGAAGTGAAATAAACTACGACTTAAACGGGACTCTTCTAAGATTCTATTCTTCATTTTCAACTGAATGATCCTAAAAATTTTCAAAATGAGGCAATAACAATGGTATCTTTATTGCAGTCAGTAAATATCTCAAAATGTATTCTCACCAGAAAGCAAAGTTCATCATCTAGCCATTTCACAAAAGCAACTATGTCTTCAATATCTGCAAAAACTGCATGGTTGACCTCTGCTATCAGGGAATTCACAAATTCTGCTTGGGTCTCCACGTCTTCCTTTATCTACAAGTGGAACAATAACATGAAATCAGGAGAAAAATAAAGTCCAGAGACTGAAATGAAAAATATCTGGGAAAAATCTAAGTAGTTCCTCGTTTATGGATCATGTAAATGGTCAAGGAGGACAAGGGAAATGTTCTTGGACATCTTGAGTCAGTATAGTGCAATTTAGTGATCATTGATATTGACAATAATAGAATGAGAAGAGCAGGCAGAAAGAACTCACGGCCAGCAAATAAGATGATCTGTTCTCAATTTCACCGATCATGCTACTACGAACGTCTGCAACACTTGAGGGATCACATGCTCCTCCATTTAATGAATCCTTCCTAGAATCTCTCTTCATTAATGAATGATAAAACTCTACTACTTGAGGAGCTCTCTGCACCGTGCCCGTTGTAGTTTTTGCCATGAGTTTAGGAGGAGGTGGCGGAGGAGGGGGAGGTGGTGGAGGAACAGAAACTTGAACACAATTTTCTCCTTCTGTTGCACTTAAAGCGACAGATGAAGGCCTTGGAGGAGGATTAGGAATTCGCAAGACACGTTTCTCAACCACCTCCAAAGGGTTGGTGGTTAATTTATGTTGGGAAACAAGAGGCTCAATCTCCTTCTCCACTTCCTTGGAACACATAAAACCATCAGATTGTCTTCTCTTATTACTATATATCAAGTCCTCCAGATAAAATTTTGATCCACTAATCGAGTGCCTGCGAGTAGAACTTTGTGTATCCTCCCAACTATGATTAATGGTATTATCCGGGCTATCAACTAGTTGCATATCTTCATCGGTAATAGGCCATTTTTTTAGCTTCTTAACAAGGCTTAACCTCCTAGCGCTGCTACTATATTTTGAGTCCTCATCACTATGATCATAAGACAAGCAAAGTGATTCCCTACTTTTCTCACTGCCTTGAGGACTGCAAGTCTTATCACAAGTCGCGGACGAGCAATTGCGCAATTCTTCGCGCAAACATGAGTTCACCCACCTTAAGTAGGCAAGCTCCTCAACCTCATTCAATCTATTCATTTGAAGACCCTCAACTTGTTTGCAAAGGTTTTCATTTGTGTGTCTCAACAAAGAAGCCTCTGCTTTAATATTCTCAATTGTGTCCTGATAAGAATAAAGTAAAACAAGATATAATCAGCCAACCAATTACAATTGTTGGACAAATTCATTTTTTCCTACACTGTGCATGAAAAATACATAATGCGAGCTTAACGCACCGGGCTGCAAGATGCATGAAAAATACAAGATAAAGTTTGAACCACATTTTTCAGTATTTCACTAACAATGTACTAGAGAAAACTATGCATTAAAGAGATTTATGGTCACGTTATCAAGGTTTTGCAAATTCAAGATGTCAAAACTGAATAATTTTATAGACAAAGCAGTCAAAGTACCTCAGAAAGCCTACAAGCAATATCTCTTTTCTGAAGCTGGAGCTCCTTATTCAAGCGCCTCAACTCCACAACCTCCATTTCCAAACTAGTCACACTTTTGAATTCTTCCCTATTGGATATCTCATCTTGCCTCTCTAGAGCAGCACTCAAAGAAACTAGTTGATCAGTAAGCCTTGCCTTTTCACATTCCAGCAATTCTACTTTCTTCACAAAGCTATCAATCTCACTCTTCTTCAACTCCAGTTCCCTCCCGAGCTCGACAACTTTTGGACTCCTCTTGAATTCTGATAATTCAGCCTGCAATTTCAATTCCCTTCCCTTTGATTCTTGTAACAAGCTCCTCAAATGATCAATTTCATTGAATAGATCACGCGAACCGGAAGATTTAGCCCTGTGGATATTAACTGTTTGAGGATGAACTTGAGTGGAAGTGGCTGAACATGACAAATCTCCCATTAAAGACCTCTTCACCCTTGACTGAGAAAGGCCAGAAGAGTTCTTTTGGTTCGAGTTTTCGTTGACAGAAAGTGGCTCTTTCCTTGCATGAATTGTGGTCTGTAACTTAGATCTTTTATCCCCTGAGAAACCTCTCACTATATGAGAACCCCATGAAGATCTCACCTTTGATAAATTACTACCATTCCCTTTTGCATTGCTATTATTACTACTACCCTTTGGTGCCTTGTTTTGATCACCAAATTTTGAAGCTTTCACTCTAGTCTCTGATGATTTTTCCTCCCCCATTCTGAACAACTATAAAGATTCCACCCCCTTATACTCAAAACCCTGAATAACTTAATTATGGGTGTCTTTAGTTTGAAGCTCAAAGCTAAAACTTTTCCACTGCATATTAACTTCGGAAAACCAAGGATTTATATGGGGGCTTACTCAGAAAAGAGACTAGACCATAATGTGGAGCTCAAAACTAAAACTTTTCCACCATATATTCAGCTCTAGAAACTCAATTTGATATGTGTAAAACCTCAAAAAGTTCAAGAGTTTCCCTTTATATAAAGCTTTTGGAAGCTGAAGAATTAAATGGGTTTCACTAAAAATTCAATTTTGACTAGTCTAAAAAACTACAAAAATTAAATATTTTCACTATGAGTATTTATTGTCTTTTGATCGTGCAAAAAAGACGCTCCTCTTTGATGACTTTTCAAGAGACAAATCATTAGTTAAAGAGAGCTGAAAATGGTGGAAGAAAAGGCTCACACTTTGAGGATTCACTACACTATGCTTGGGAGAGAAAAAAGGGGAAGATTGTCGCAGCTTTAATGGCCGTTTGAATTTTGAAATTTGAATTTGTTTTTTTCCTTTTTTCTTATATTTTGGCCCAGAGATTTGCATGTATTGATGGTAATATATAATTGATCTTAGCCGTCGATTTTAGTTGGTCCCACAAGCTTGCGTTGGAGTGGTCTTAACTAACGGTTGAGATTTCCAACAAAGAAAAAGGTTCTGCAACGGTCGACTCCCGCGCTTGACGATATACATAATCCAGTTCAAATTAGTAAATGGAAAGGTCAAATTGTAGCTTCAAATGAATCTCACTTTAGCAATGTATCATATATGTCATTCATTTTTAACAGAACTACAAGTAATATTAGCTCAGTTCAAATTGCCACTTATAATGTGTCATACAAAAAATATACATAAAATTTTACATTTTCCCTATAAATTTGTCTAAGGAAGTCATCACTAAATTGATTAAATGGCTTCCTACAAAGAGGCGGGGTTAGGGGTGTGCAAATTTATCGATTCGATTTTGATCCTTATCGATTATCGATTTGCACATATACTTATCATTATCGTTTCAATAAGTTTTCGATTTCGATTTATCAATTTTGGGGGCTTATCGATTCCGTTATCGATTACACCAATAAGAAAATTTATGGGATTCCACGGAAAGTATATCGCTATAAACGTGCCTAACTAATATTGACAAAAAAAAGCTAAAATAAGACAAACATTATTTATAACATAAAAATTGTGTCAACAAGCACATGCAACAAAACTAAAGTAAGGGATCAAATGTATGCCACCAACACTCCAACAGTATAAAAAAACAAAACAAAATACATCATCACGGCTAATTCTATTTTCCATTAATTTGAACTTCATTCTCTTGAT
>MU747276.1:97415-149873 GCA_026770625.1 Nicotiana glauca | reverse complement strand
TATATCATCAAAACAACATAAAAATGTGATTATTTAGGGCGTGATTATAGTCAAATTCACCTATTATCAATGCACCCCTCTGAGAGTGCTGGATTTGTACTGGTGCCGACAATTTTTGACAGATCGGGATATAGATCGTGGAGGAGAGGAGTTCTAAGAGCTCTCTCAGTAAAGAATAAAGTAGGTTTCATAAACGGAAAATGTGAAAAGCCACAACCTCAGGATCCTAAGTATGATCAATGGGAACGCTGTGACGATATGGTCACATCATGGATCCTAAACTCCATTTCGAAGGATCTGGCAGATAGTTTACAGTATGTCAATGATGCTCAGGAACTTTGGAAGGAACTTGAAGACAGGTACCACCAGACGAATGGGGCAAAATTGTACCAATTGCAAAGGAAGATAAATAAATTGAGCCAAGGAACCCTAAATATCACGGGTTACTATACTAAGATGAAGAAACTTTGGGAAGAATTGAACACACTAAATGCACATGCCCAGTGCAAATGCAACTGCACATGTGGTGCTAAAGCCAACATACAAAAAGTAGAAGAGGATAGAAAGTTAATCCAATTCCTAATGGGGCTGAATGAAGTCTACACTGTGGTTAGGGGCAACATTTTGATGATGAATCCGCTACCTTCACTTGCACAAGCTTTTTCAATCCTCATCCAAGAAGAAAAACAAAGAGAGGTGAAACTAAACAATCAATTAGTGATAGAATCCACTGCCTTGAGTGCTAACAAATCAGGAGGAGATCAGTTCAGGACAAATTTTGGTCAGCATACAAATTTTGGGGACAATCCTGGATATGTGAACTTTAATCAACAAGGGAATAGAGTTGGAAGCAGCAACAACAGAGGAGGACACCTTGGGAATAGGCCACAACCCTTTTGTGATTACTGTAAGAGACAAGGCCACACTAAGGAAAGGTGTTACAAGCTACATGGTTATCCACAAGATCCAAGGCATAATAAGGGAAAGAGAATTGCTGCTAATGTACATGGAGGACAGAGAGACAGTGTCATGGAAGGTGCAGATGGAAACAATGATGCAGCAAATGAACAAGATAGGACTATGCAAGCTCTTACTAAGGAATAGTACAATCAACTAGTGAGTATCCTGGAGAATTTTCATACTGGAAATGGAGGAAATGAGCTAAAAGGAGGAGCTGTGAACTTTGCAGGTATTTCAGCTTGCTCGACTCATTTTGATTCTGGTTTTGATTCATATAAATGTCCTAGATCTATTACTGACTCTTGGATACTTGATTCTGGGGCATCAAACCTTATGACCTACAATAGATCCATGTTAACTAACATAAAGACCTTAGTCTATCCTTTTCTAGTTACTTTACCTAATGGTTATAAGGTGAAGGTTACACTAATGGGAGATGTAGTGATGAGTCCTAAGTTCACTCTGGAGAAAGTCCTTTTTTCCCTAGTTTCAAGTTCAACCTAATCTCAGTTCATTGTCTAACAGTCCAATTTGATTGCTTCGTCATATTCACCAAATTTGTTTGCATCCTTCTGCAGGCCCCTTCAACGAAGAGGCCTCTGGCAATTGGTAAAAGTAAGGATGGTCTATATCTTTACAAAACAGAATCCTGCAAACATAACAATCCAGATTCCTGCGAGCTTAATTCTTTAGTGTCTGATAATTCACATAGTGCATCAAATAAAGGTGATGTAGTCACTCAATCTTATTCATCTAGTGTAACCAGTGTTGATAGCACTAGTTCTCATCCTATCTCATATACTATATCTAGCTTACACAACTTTCTCCTGCTTTAATCAATTCACACACTAGTTCACATGAATGTAATAAAGTTGCCACCAACTCTTATATGCAATCTAAGGGAAATGCTAATTCTACATGTAATACATCCATGAATGATAAATACATGATTGATCTTTTGTGGCACAATAGATTGGGACATGTACCCATTGTCAAAATGAAAGGGATTGAATCTATACCTTCCATTTCTTATCCAAACAACCCTTTATCTGTCCAATTTTTCTAATGGCTAGAGAGAGTAGGTTACCTTTCTCAGAAAGAACCACAGCAACAACCAAAATATTTGAAATCTTGTACATTGACCTATGGGGCCCTTATCATGTGGAAACACATGACAACAATAAATACTTCGTTACCTTGGTGGATGATTACAGTAGATGTACTTGGACTCATCTGCTTAGTTGTAAGAGCAATGCCTTACAAATAATTAAGGCCTACTCTGCCATGGTGAAAAATCAATTTGATTGCTCTACTAAAACCATCAGAACAGACAATGTCCTTGAATTTATAAACACCGAAACCACTTCATTCTTACAGTCTGAGGGGATCATACACTAGAAAACATGCCCCTACACTCCTCAACAAAATGGCATAGTAAAAAGAAAACACAAATACCTCTTGGAAACAGCCAGAGCCATATTATATCAGTCCAAACTTCCCATGCAGTACTGGGGAGAATGTATACTCACCTCAACCTATTTAATTAACAGACTTCCCTCTACAACTCTCAGAAATAAATGCCCACTGGAACTGCTGTACAAAACAAAACCTAAATACTCACATCTTAGAAGCTTTGGATGTCTTTGCTTTCCCACAACCTTAAAGACTCACAAAGATAAATTTGAATCCAGATCCTCACCTCATGTCTTTGTGGGATATCCCTTTGGGACAAAAGGTTACAAAGTACTCAATCTAGTCACAAAGAGAATTCATGTTTTTAGAGATGTTGTATTTCATGAAAATGTATTTCCTTTTGCTTTGCACTCTAGTTCTAATAGATTTTTTCCTTCATTTCCCCAAGTAGATGCAGATTTAGAACAAGAGTTATTTCCCCCTCATGAGTCATATTCTGTCATTTCTTCTCCTAGTGTGTGTCTCCCAACAATGTCACCTGATCCTTCACTGCCAGGGGTAAGTCAGACTAGTCCTCAAACAACCTCAAGTTCAGAGGAAAGTTTCACTTTTCCTGATGACTATGATAACCTACCCAATGAAAACCCTAACTTATCAACACAAGGATCTGATGAAATTCCAGGAAGACCATACAGAACCATCAAAACCCATACTTACTTAAAAGACTACAACTATTCTCTACCCAAGTTGAAAACCAATGACCCTAACTCTCCTTCTTGTAGCAACCAAAGCACAACCTCACTTTCTTTCAATGCATCTATACCTAATGCCCAATGTATTTCTCTCAATGCATTAAGTTATGAAAGTCAGCAATTGATCAGACTCATTTCTCATGAGACTAAACCCAAGTCATATGAGGATACAGCTGTTGACCCTGCCTGGCAAGCAGCCATGAAACAGGAATTTGAAGCTCTCTATGCCAATCACACTTGGAACCTTGTTCCTCTTCCACCAGGTAAGAGAGAAATAGGATATAAATGGGTTTATAAGGTGAAACATATGGCAGATGAGAGTGTAGAGAGACTAAAAACAAGACTAGTGGTGAATGGCTATACTCAAGAAGCTGGGGTAGATTATACAGAAACTTTCTCACTAGTAGTTAAAATGATAACTGTTAGGACTCTAATTGGAGTAGTAGTAAAGAAGTCCTGGAATATTTTTCAATTAGATGTGAATAATGCTTTCCTTCATGGAGACCTCCATGAGGAGGTTTACATGGAAGTACCTCAAGGTCTAGCTGTTGATAGGTCAGATTTAGTGTGCAAATTGAACAAGTCCTTGTATGGCTTGAAACAAGCAAGTAGGCAGTGGTATGAAAAATTAACTGAAGCTCTCTGTTCCAAAGGATACACCTATTCTCTGCTAGATTATTCTCTGTTCCACAAAAAGAATGGAGGTTCAATGGTGTTTGTAGTTGTCTATGTAGATGATGTTCTGGTGAGAGGGACTGATTTGGAGGAAATAGGTGCTCTAAAGAGGTACCTACATGAAACTTTCAGAATAAAGGACTTAGGCAGGCTACACTATTTTCTGGGTTTAGAAATCTTATACAAAGATAATGGGGTATTAATATCACAAAGGAAGTTCACAATGGATCTCCTGTCAGATTTTGACTATATGAAATACTCAGTATTAACCTCTCCATTGGATCCCTCAACTAAGCTGAGTGCAAATGAAGGGCCCCTGCTACCTGATCCTCACATTTCAGGAAACTAGTGGGCAAGTTGAACTACCTAGCCAATACCAAGCTTGACATATCATATAGTGTGCAATGTTTGAGCTAGTTTATGCAAAGCCCTAGGGAACCACACTTGAGAGTTGCTTATCATGTACTGAGATACCTCAAAGGTGATCCAAACTTAGGAATCTTTCTGTCCAATAATAATGACTATAACATTCAAGTATTTTGTGACCCAGACTGGGCAGCCTGCCCTGATTCAAGGAAGTCAGTCAGTGGCTATGTTGTGCTGCTAGGGGATGACCCAATCAGCTGGAAATCAAAGAAACAGCAGACCATATCAATATCTTCATTAGAAGCAGAATATAGAGCTGCTAGACAAGTTATGGGAGAATTTGTTTGGCTAGTCAGATTGCTTGCAGAGTTGGCAGCTCCCTTGAAACTACATGTTCCAGTCTTTTGTGATAGTCAAGCAGCCCTTCACATAGCCAAGAATCATGTATTCCACGAACGGACTAAACACATAGAGGTGGATTGTCACTTTGTGCGTGATCAAGTGCACGAAGGGACCATTACACTGCATCACATTTCCACAACAAATCAACTGGCAGACATCTTCACTAAGCCTCTCACAGGAGTAAAGCATTGGAATTTGCTTAGCAAGTTGGCTGTAAGTCCCTCCCTTCCAACTTGGGGGGAGGGGGGGGGGGGGGGGGGTATTAGCACGTGTATGTATTTATGTATAAATGTATTGTAGATGTGTAGATGATACATTGTATAAATAGGGGTAGACACATTGTAATAGTTAGTTCATTTTTTTTGTATTTTGTCATTTTGTAATTGTACAAAACACTTCAATTTACTTCCAATGAAAACCCAGAAAAGTCTTCTAGAAACTTCATCCCTCACAACTCCTCTCAACCGTCATTAGAGCTCCTCTAAGGTGAGTTGTTCTTCTCCATTTTTTCCATTATTTTGACATGTTTTACAAGGACTAAAATAAGAATTGTCAATGTTTTATGGACTCATACTTATTTCTATTTTACTCACAAATCAGTAATTTTTTTAAATGAAAACCATGTAATTATAACAAAAAGATAGCTTTGCTTTTACAGAACCTTAAAAAGAAATTAAGGAAAAGGGCAAAAAGCTTTAAAACAGAAGATTGGAAATAGCTTTCAAAATAGAAAACTTAACTATCAAGTGAGAGTTTAAACATCACAATACCAATGTGTAAACCGCTCAAGATGACTCAAAATTGTCCTCATACACATTCAAGGACAAATTAATAAATACCTCTTCACTATAAAACCTAAAAAAAAGAAATATTCTGCAAAATTTTGATATGTATGAATGGGGTGAGATTAAAAAGTCCGAAATAAAATAAAATAAATATATAAATTCCATTCTAATTGGATCTCTCCTTGAGCTTCTTGGTAATGGCAAAGATAGCACCAGCCACAGCAACAACAACTCCTGAGATAATCATAGCAGTCTTGAAATTCTGGAGTGCATCTTTTCTATCTTTTTCTTTTTTCATTTTCTCCAATTTTTCCTTTGCCTGCATTAGAAATATTTTTACAAGGGGAAAAAAATCAAAAATATGAAGAAAAAAAAATATTACATTTTGTTCAAGAAAAAGAGAAAAATACCATGGTTTAATTTTTCCCATGCATGCAAATTATTCTTCTGTCAAGATTTTATCGAGACAAATGTTATATTGCTTATAAGCCAAAACTAGTTATTTTGACTTGTGAAAGATTGTTGCAAACTCGGCAAGATGATACCTAATAATGAGTTTAACTGATATACACTAATGTGTAAAAGCTTTTATATTATCAGATTACTTAAAAGATATCTACAATCTCTATAAAGTAGAACTTGTAATCTTGAAATAACAATTGTCTCTTTGTTACGACAGGTATAATATTGATAGGGTTAAACTTTTTGTTATAGATGTGTTTGTGTGTGAGATGAATTCCAATATAGGCGGAGCCAAGATTTAGAGTTATTGGATTCTGGATTCGGGATTCTAGTTCGTTCAAGCTATTAGGTTCTAAATTAATAATTTGTACACATTCAATGAATTTCATAAGATAAATACTGAGTTGAACCAAAGTTACTGGATTCGACCGAACCAGTAACATGTATACTGGCTCCGCCCCTGAATTCCAATGTTTTACAATTGAAGTGAATCTTTTGTATGAGATGCAAATAAGGTATGATATTTTCTTGAAAAGAAAATTGATGTATAAAAAGGACAGACAGATTAGGCAAAATATTTTCAAAATTTCCTTATTAGGTACTTTAATTCGTGTGTGTATATATATATATATATATATATATATATATAAAATAAACATTATCAAGAGTCTCTGATTTTTTCAAAAAAAAAGATGGAGATCCAATGTTATCGTTTTTCCTTCACGGACACCTTTTTTTGTAGCAGATCATAAACGATTTAGGGGTTCGAGACGTGGAAGCAGCCACTAATGTCTGCATTAGAGTAGGTTGTCTATATTATACCTTTTAGAATGCAGCCATTTTCCGAACCCTGCGCGAATATAAAATACTTTATGCGTCAAACTGCTCTTTTAGATCACAAATAAGAAAAGAGAAATCATTACCTCTTTTTCAAGTGAGGAAGAAACTTGTGATGATACTGGATCAACCTGAAAGTCTTTATTCTTCTGTGGATTCAACTCTTTTTCAGCATCAACTGCTGGAAAACTTTCGCCCCCACTTGCCATTTCTTTTATACAAAAAATATTTAACCTGAAATAACTCTTTTTCTTGCTTTGCTTCACTTTGTTTATGTAATTGTGGAAGGTTATTAAAACACAGAATATATGTGCTTTTGCTTCCAAAAGTAGGATAAAAAAGAATACCTCACCTAACACATGGATGACATTCCTTAAAATGCTACCATCAATAGAGGATCTCAACTACTGTTTATTCTTTGCTTCAACTGCCTAGAAAATGTTGATGATTATGTTTTACAAGAAAAAAAAGAAAAAAGTTCATTACAACAAATTACAATTTTACCATTTCTCTTTGTTTTCCTTTTTTTCTTACTTAGCATCTATTTTTATATTTGTCTTACAAGTTATACCCCCATCACATTTTTTTTTCAATTTTTATTATTACCATAATTATTGTCCTTCCACTTATTTGTTGTCGCTTACGGTGCTGATATTATTTGTCTGATTTCTGTTATTGTTATAGATCTTTTGTCTTTGAGCCGGGGGTCTCCCGAAAACAGCCTCCTACCCTCCCCAAACTCATGTAGTGGGATTACTACTGACTTCTTGTTGTTGTTGTTAATAACACGCTGCATTATAATCAGATTTTCTTATATCTATACCAGCATTAAAATTTTAACCATCAAAACTAAATTATAAGAAAAACTCTGGGTATACAATCTAATGGACTGGGAAAAACAAATAAAAAAATATTCAAGATCACAAGTAGGTATATGAAGAAATTAAGCATGTAGATATAATATTGAAGCCAAGAGTTACACAAGAAAGGGAAACAACACTACATAGTTGACAATACATACAATGCACAAGAACTTCTCTTTTCTACATTAACTTATTTAACGTACTAGTCATTAAATAGCATAATATACTATTTAGAATTTTATCTACTTTAAGATTAATTTATTGATAATTATCCTTATTTTTATAAATAATGAGGGTTTTATGAATTTATTTACAATATTAAAACTATCATTATTTCTACGCATTTTTTCTAAATTGCAAAACAGCTTAATTATCCATCTTTTTGTAAATATTAAGATTTTAATTAATTTGTTGCAATTGTCACATATATCACTAGTTATTATAATTTTATTCACCATTATACAACAGACTATTTTTTTACAGATTTTTATTTGTCCTTATTTTTTCTTATTATTATATTATATTATAATTTTATTAATACAGTTGCTTTTCACATTAATAATATTTTATTATTAGTTATGTTTTTCTTTCATTAATTCGACACTTTACTTTACTCCAAATTATATTTTACTTTAGTCATTACATTACATTAAGCATATCTTATACTCCCTCCGTTTCAATTTATGTGAACCCATTTGACTGGGCACAGGGGTTAAGAAAAGAGAGAAGACTTTTGAACTTGTGGTGTAAAATGAGACACATATATTTTGTGTGGGTATAAATCATTACATAAAGGTAAATTGTTTCCAAATAAGGAAAGAGGTCATTTTTTTTGGCACGGACCAAAAAGGAAATAGGTTCACATAAATTGAAACGGAGGGAGTAATAATTTAGAAGCAAATGGAAGAGACATGTTGGCCTTATTTGTTTGCACTTAATGGAGGTCTGATTCTTAATCATTCAGATTTCAGACATTAAGTGCGTTTATTTTTAAAATCTGAATCTTAATTATTCAAATCTTAATCATTAAGTGTGTTTATTTTTTTTACTTCACAACCACTTAATGGGTCTGAATAGGTCTGTATGATTAAGATCTATAACAGAGACTTAATTTCATTAAGATGCTATCACATATTCATTATTAACTGCCGCCACCGCCTACCATTACCGACTACCACCATGCCACCACCACCACCATACTCAACCACCACCACCACCATTACCATATCTATCATCACCACACCACCATCATCCTCAATCAAAGCCGTGGCATTATCGACTATCACCACCCACTATTCCCCACCACTCCGACCACTATCATTCTCACCCACAATTAATACTCATCCATCTCAACTACACAACTGACTACCCCATCACTATCAACAACCACAGCTGGCACTGCCATCATACCATCATCCATCCACCACCTTCCTCAGTCACAACTACTATCACCCCCGCCATTATTAACTATCATTACCACCATCCTCAATCATAATCTCCACCACTACCAATCACTACTAGCTATTAGCATGAACCACCATCATCAACCATAACTACCATCAATCACCGCCTCTAGTCGGCATTCACCCGTTAGCTATCACCACCTCCAACTATCATATTTTAAAAAATTATATATTTTATTGATAGTATATTAGATTAGTTAGTATTTCATTTGAATTTTATGTTTATTAATTTTCAAGTAACGATAAATTTTATACATTCATATATTAAAAAATCAAACAGTCTTAATTATTTAGTATTCGGATCTTAATACACATCTTAATATATTCAGATATGTATTCAAATTTAAATGTATCAATCTTAATACATATCTTAATATTCAGATGTATATTCAGATTCAGACGTCTTGATCTTTAAAAAAACAAATGAGGTCGTACTCTTTACGGTGCAAATGTGCATTTGTTAAGTATGTAAAGTGCATTGGTACGTGTGTTCGTGCTTACTTCTTAGTGTGAATCTCAAATTACACATATATTAACTGAAAATGACAAACACGTGACGTTATAAAGTGGTTGTGCGGTGGCCGTTCAGTTTTGGATGTAAAGGTCTGTTTCATTAGATTCTGTTAAAGGTCAAAAATGCCCTTAAACAACAATTAAAAGACAAATAAGCAACCATGTCGAAAACCAGCTCTTCTAATATATAAAAAAATATACTCTCGTCTAGCACGACCACATGAAACTTATCCGTGTCGTTGGCTTGACATTATCACCAACCCAACTACCTTTGGTAATATTAATTTAAATTCCCTTGATAATCCCCTAATGCCCCATAAGATAACAAATACCATTTTCTCTTTCAAACCTTTCAAATCTCCTGGGTCAGATAGAATCCATCCTTTTTTTTTATCAGAAATATTGGAAAATTGTTGGCCCCTCAGTCATACAACTTTGTCTACAGGTTTTCTGTACTAATACTCTTCCAAAGGATACCAATAACATATACATCTGCCTAATTCCGAAATTTGATAATGCTAATAATCTAAAGAATTTTAGGCCTATTGGTTTATGTAACACTATCTACAAAATTATTACCAAGATTATTGCTAATAGATTAAAACCCTTCCTTAATGATCTAATCAGCCCTTTTCAATCAAGCTTCATCAAAGGTCGGAGAACTTGTGACAATGCTATTATAATTCAAGAAATAATGAACCAATTCAAAAAAAGCAAAGGAAAGAAATATAGCATGATGCTCAAGCTTGACTTAGAAAAAGCATTTGATCGCCTTGAATGGTCATTCATCTATCGAATGCTCAAATTCTTCAAATTCCCTCCCTCTATATCAACACTAATCATTCATTGCGTAACTACTAGCAACATTGTTGTCCTAGTCAATGGATCAGTTACATCCTTCTTTAGTCCAAATAGGGGCATTAGGCAAGGGTGCACCCTGTCCCCTTACTTATTCATCATGTACATGGAATTGTTCTCGGCTTAATCTGTCACCAAGATGACACTCACAATTGGGATCCAATCTATCTCAGCCCTAATAACCAAGATATCTCTCATTTATTCTTTGCGGACGACCTTACCCTTATGGGCAAGGTCAACAAGAAATGCTGCAATACCATAAAGAGAAGTATTTCTTCTTTTTGCTCATTATCAGGTCAAAACATCAACTACACCAAGTCAAAAATAATTTTCTCCAATAACTGCCCCATCTTCATGTCAAAAGAAGTTGCAAAAGATCTTAATCTTACTGTGAGCAGATCCTTTGGAAAGTACCTTAGTTTTTCTATTCTCCAAAATAACCCAAAATCAAGTGACTACCAATTTATTATTGATAATATGTATAGGAAATTATCTTCGTGAAAAGCAAACTTTCTAAATATAGCAGGACTTACCACACTTGTTTCTTCAACCCTCAATGCCATTTTGAGCCATGTAATGCAATACACTCTTCTCCCGCCAAAACTCTCAAACTAATTGACCGTATCCAACGTAACTTTATCTCGGGCACTACGAATGAACACAAAAAAGTCCAGTATGTAAATTGGAACACGGTTACTAAAAGCAAAGAAGAGGGAGGACTTGACTTAAAAGATGCTAACACTAAGAATTTTCTTGCTCTAAGTAACCTAGCATGGAGAATTATTACAAATCTTACAGCTCTTTGGAGCAAAATAATCATTCTCAAATACACGAGGAATAAAACCCCATCCACCACCTCTTTCATTTGGAAAAATATTCTTAAAGGATGGTCTATATGCTCTAAAGGCATCAATTGGCAGCCATGCAAAAATTCTAGCCTTAATATATGGTTATCCAACTGGATTCCTAACCTCCAACCCTTAAGGGAAAGCATCGAGGGCCCTCTAAACCAAAATTAACCTTTCTAAAAAATAAAAAATATTATTACTAACGGTCATTGGGACCTCTCAAAGCTTTCCTTCCAATTGCCCCCCAGTATAATGGATAATATTCTTCAAATCTCTATGCCACTCCATAACTGTAAGGACACCCCCATATGGAACAGGAACTCTAGTGGCCAATACTCTAGCAAATCATGTCTTAATATCATTAAACCTTTTATAAAGCATCAACATGAGTTCATGTGGATTTGGAAGTCCAACTGCCCTAACAAAATGAAGTACCTCCTTTGGCAGTGTCTCCACAATAGCCTTCCATGTAGGAAATATCTAAATCATATTGGGATTAATATTGATAAAGAATGCCCTGCATGCAAAATGGAAGAGGAATCTATAGAGCACATTTTCATTAACTGCCCCATAATGCAATCTCTATGGATTAAGCTTGGTATCTTCACTCCCTCCCTTACTCACAACCAGCACTGGCTCATTTCTATAAATAATTTAACCCCCCCCCCCCCCTCCCCCACCAAACAAATCACCTCATTTAGAATGGTGACACCTCCTTCCTTTTTTAATCTGGGGTATTTGGACCAACCGTAATCACAATAACATTAACAAACTCAATAGAAAACCTTGCCTAAAGTCCATCTACAATCATGCTATTGAATTTCATTTCTACAATAATAACAACAACATTACTCATGACACTAAAATAACTCAGGTAAAATGGTATGCTCCACAAAAAGGTTGGTTTAAACTCAATATAGATGGAGCATGGACCAAAACAAAAGGTGGAATAGGGGGTGTATTCAGAAATAGCTTGGGAAAATGGATCCTAGGATTCCAAAAGAAATGCTACGCTCTATTTCCACTTCATATAGAACTACAGGCACTCTTGGAAGGACTTCAGTTGGCCAAAAAGTTCAACCTCTACCCTCTTGAAGTTGAAACGGACTCAACGGAGGTAATCAACGTAATAAAAAATGGTCATGCAGTGCTCACTAACCTAATCCTTTCTTGCAGGTCATTAATGCTCCAGGAGAAGGGCCTTCAACTTCGACATAACTTTAGAGAAGGGAATGATGTAACTGATACCCTAGCTAAGAAAGCAAAAAAAATTATAACCATTAATTTCAATCAACGAAAGACCAGGATGCTAGCAGAACCGTCATTTTGTGTACAAGAACTTTTGCAAAAAGATACGAGCGGGGAAAACTTATGTTTAAAGAAAATGACTAGTTCTTTATTTAATATGTTTAAGGCAATGGGGAACCAGAATATCGCAAATGATGGCAGTGGATTTCATCTTCCAGCCAGTACTATGGTTTGTAATATGTTGAACGTTATCTAGTACTATATATAAATATCTTCTTTAATGCTCAAAAAAAAAGAAACTTACCCGTGTCTAGCATAGCCATTTGGAGCTTAATGGTGTCTAGTGCGACCACTTGAAACCTACCCGCACCCAACACGGTCACTTGAAACCTACCCGCATCCAACACGGTCACTTAAAACCTATCCAACACTTAATGAGAAGTGAGACTCACATCTTGTGTCATGCCAATCCATTGTATCTAATAGGTACTCTCTGTCTCATATTAACAACCGTATTTACTAAAAATAATTGTCTCAAATTATTTGTCATTTTAGAAGTTCAAGACAAAATTAATTATTTTTTTCTTTTTTTTACCCTTAGTAATAATTGTTCTTGAACATAAAAATTACACATAAATAGAATAAATATTCAATGAAAAGAGATTATATCTTGTGAAATAAATAAGGGTAGAATAGTCTAACACCTTTTTTAATTAATATTTCTTAATGGACTTGCAAAAGAGAAATACGACATATAATACGCGACAGAGGGAGTACAATTTCGGAGAAATTAAAAAATAGCCAGATTTATAAGTGGCAATTCAAAAATAGCCACAGTTTCAAAGGTCATTGAAATTTAGTCACTTTTCATATAAAGATAAATCTGAGCAAAAATACTGTTCAAAATTTGAAAAATACTCCAGCATAATATACTGGAGTTCCAGTATACTTTGCTGGAGTTTGGAGTTCCAATATACTTTACAGGAACTCCAGTATACTGAAATTCCAGTATATTATAATGGAGCTAGCAAAGTATACCGGTCCAGTATAATATGCTGGAAGTTAATACACAAGTACACCGAACTCCAGTATATTATGTTGGACCGGTCTCTATTGCAGAAAAGTAGTGGTTATTTTTTAATGATTTGGCAAATACTGGCTATTTTTGAATGACCAGTCTGAAAACTGGCTAGCCCGTGCTATTTTAACGTACAATTTAGCTTGATTCAAATATTCAATGGCTATAATAATTAATTTAAGTATCTAAATGAAAAATTTCGGCTAGTAGCCCGTTTGGCCAAGCTGCAAAAATCAGCTTATTTTGAGAAGTGTTTTTTTTTCAAAAGTATTTTTCTCAAAAGTACTTTTGGTGAAAAACAGTTTGTGTTTGGCTAATTAGATTGAAAAGCACTTCTGAGCAGCAATTAGTGTTTGGTCAAGCTTTAAAAAACTATTTCTAAGTGTATTTTTCTCAAAAGTGCTTCTCAAAAAAGTGCTTTTGGAGAGAAACTATTTTTGTCTGCTTCTCCAAAATTTCTTCTGCTTCTCCTCAAAAATACTTTTTTCCTTCCAAAAAGTTTGCCAAACATCTTAATTTTTTGCCAAAAGTGCTTTTGGCAACAAAAAAAATACTTTTAGCCAAAAAGAAACTTGGACAAACACGATGTAGGTTTAAAAAGCCGCATAGCTAAACTATATATTAATTGAACATCGAACATAATTTGGCAAAGAGTTACAGACCCTCAAAAATGGCGCCTCTCTGTCGCTCTCATTCTCTGTGAGACCGGCGGCGCGTCTTGTTTGAGGTATTCGACTGAGAAAAGCTTCCGGCGAAAAGGTAATCTCACTGTTCATTGAAAAATCAGTCCTGTTTTCTGCTTTTTAATTTGTTCAAAAACAAAAAAAATTAATGGAAACATCATCGACAAAACCTAAGTTGTTAGGTGCATCTATTACCAGTACAAGCGAAGGAATTGACAGAATTAGTTATTTGCCTGATGAAATACTCCACAATATCCTTTCATCTCTCTACATTTTTGATGTGGTTCAGCTAAGCATATTGTCGAAAAGATGGAACTCTATATTTAGGACAATGCCTTACTTGCATTTTGATATTCTTCGCTTTACTAATGAACGGGTTAAACGGGTCTGGGTTGGGGAATTGGCTGAGAAATTCAAAGATTTTATCAATTGGGTTTTAATTTCCCAATGCGCGGCGAACACTAGACTTGTTCGCTTTAAACTCTGTTCTAGCAATTTTTTTGATAAGGTTCCTATTTCCCAGTGGATTCGTGTGATAACAAAGCGAAATGTTCAAGAACTTGTGTTAAGTTGTCGTCTTCGTGAGCCATTTGAGTTGCCGTATTGTGTTGCAACTTGTGAATCTTTACGAGTTTTGAAATTACAACTGTGGGGGGATATGCTTAAGTTGCCTAATCATTTGGGATTTCGTCAGCTCAAATTACTTCATCTTTTGGAGGTTGAGTTATCGAATGAGCATTTGATGAGTTGCTTGTTCTCAACATGTCCACTTCTTGGAAAACTAATACTAGAAGATTGTACTTTTGGAACTATGACTGTGCTTGATATTGCTTCGACATCCCTGGTTTATGTATATTTAGTAAACTACAAGGGACCAAGTTACAGCAATGGTAATGTCAAAATTTCTTGCCCAAATCTCAAAGTCTTGAAATATGGTGCTCTAATGGCAAAGGATATAATTATAGAGAATCTCTTCTCTATAGAAGTTGTTCACGTCTACTTTTTCGATTTGGGTAACCCCTTAAAGGAAATTGGCACGCTTACATATAGCATGATCAAGAATGTTCCTTCTACGTCAGCTTTGAAATTATGCATGGTTTCTGTTCGGGGTGTATATCGGATGGCTCATGAGATAAGTAGCTCTCCAGTCATGTTTTATAAGCTCAAGTCCTTAAAATGGACAGTGGGAATTGATGAAGCTTGCATGCAAGCTATGATATTATTGCTCAAGCATTCTCCTAATTTGGAGGTTCTTAATTTGTTATCGGATGAGAATTTTGGCTGGGACGAGAACTGGAAGCTGCATGACCCTAGTGAAAGCATCGTGTGCTTGGAATCTCATCTAAAGTTGATTCAGTTGACTGGTTTTAAATATGAAGAAAATGAGATGGAGCTACTAAGGTTTTTCCTGAAGAATGCGCGAGTATTGGAAAAATTGATAATTGTTTGGGCCGACTTTGCTGACATATCAAAAAGGCATCAGAGGTGGTTCTGAAGTATCCCAAAACTTCTTCACATGCTGTTGTGACAATTCTTGATGTCAACCCCAAACCAAAAAGATTTTACCGGCACAATGTAATTTAAAAGAGGTTTTGATTGTTAGAAGTATCTATGAGCTGGGGAAGGAAGGTCAATTCAAAGTAAAGTATTGCTATAGGAGCGCTTATTAAATCTTTTTTACATGGTGGAAACTATGTAACAGAAATAGCCTTTCTTTATTCTGGAACTTTATCAGCTCCTTAAACTTTTGTTAGGAGATATGAGTCAATGTACAGGAGCTAATCCCATTTTTTATATCTTGAATGTATCTATTGGATGTTGCTTCAGTGAAGTAGATTGTAGGAGCAGACATACGGCACCTGAAGTTTGTTTATGATTTTTTACTACTGTTTTGCCTTTTAAAAAGCATGTATTTCACTCATGTCAAATAAATGAGTCGCGTCATGCCCAACCTGCTCAAAGTTTACATGGGTCAAAATGGGTCAAATAACAGATCATAAGCCTACCCGTCCAACATTGAGCTAACTTGCCCTCTTCTATTTTGTTTTGCTTAAAAAATGAAGTGAAACCTGCTCAAAGTTTACATGGGTCAAAATGGGTCAAATAACAGATCATAAGCCTACCCGTCCAACATTGAGCTAACTTGCCCTCTTCTATTTTGTTTTGCTTAAAAAATGAAGTGAAAGCCAATGTATTCTTTTAAATTATTACCTTAAATCTTAAATTCTTCCAAATTTACATAATACCACCTCTAATCCAAGACCAAAGGTTGATATGTGAAGAAATCAAATCTGTAGATACAGTAGGAAAGCAAGAGTTACACAAGAAGGGGGATAACACTACATTGTTGAGAATACATACAATGTACTATAATCATTTCAAGAACTTCCTTTTCCTACATTACAAGCAAGGAATTCTTCTCATCTCCTATCTCAATCCAAGACCACCTGATCATTTACTGTATTCAGACTCTGTATTCTAGTGAGTACTCATAAATACCTCTTCAAAAATTTGATTGACAATAGTCCTATACTTTAGTTTTTGGCCCCAAAACCACGAGGGCCAGGTCTGGTTGATCCCGAGTCTGTAAATTGCTTTCTTGATTCCAACCTTCGCTTTATCCTTGCAGTACCAGGAGGAGCCTGGAGTAAGGAATGTAACAAGATGACAATTCGAAACCATCAGCTTGAGTTAAAGCCAATAAATTAATAAGACGAAGTAAGTGCAAATCTATTTCTGCATTACAAAGGAATCAAACAAGAAATCAGAAAATTGTGATTTGAAAGGAATCAACTCATTTCGATCAAGCTAGTTCCTCACAGATGCTTAAAGATCATACATTCTTTTATTTATTTGTTTGTTGCAAGTAAAATTTTGAGGAGAGCGAGAAATAGCATCACATGCTCTAATAAATAGTATGTAACAATTAATTTCAGCCAAAAATGTAGAAAGATAAGCACCTTCTGTTCAGTTTTAAGTGCCTCCTCTAGATTACTCAGTGCAGGAATAGAACCACCTTGCATAACACCCATCAAATTCTTCATACGTACACGCATTTGAAAAAGTTGAGCAACAAAGTTGACTCACCTACAAATGGCAATCAAGTTATTGGTTCGGATGCATGTGCAAGGGTATCGAACAATCTCCAACATAGAATTTACTTTTTTATGCCATTCCTAGCACATCAATTTTACCTGCTGCTCAGTTTTCCCAGACTCTTGAGCGATACGTTTCCTTCTAGCAGGAGATTCTGCTAACAATTCTGGTTTCTCCCTCTCCTCTGAGAAAAAGATGAAAGACACAAATTGAGCCTCAACGAATTGAGCTAGCAGCACTAGTATATGGTCATGTTAAACATAGCAACACGTCGCTATTAGAAACCCGAGGTAAGATGAATAACTTGGTGTCATGACTTCTATCATTGACTCCATTATTATTAAGCTCTTCTCTGCCTCTCGAATTTGTGCAGGAGTAACCTGTTTATGCATGAACAAGATGGAATTTGTACCCGCTTCATCGCATAAATAAAAATAAAGGAATATAGCTGATACAAGGTACGCGCAGTAACTATTGAAACATGAATTATTAACAAGATATCCAGTATATTCCTACAAGTGGGGTCTAAGGAGGGTAGTATGTATGCAGTCCTTACCCCTAGGTAGAGAGACTGTTTCGAAAGACCCTCGGCTCAATACAACAAAATCACAGCGGTTACGACAGAGAACCACGGCAAATGAAGTAGTAACAACAACCAGAAAAATCAAAGAGAACCTCAGGTAAAAAAATATCGATCTAAGAATAAGGAACACAAGGATAACACTAGTACTGCAGCTAGGGAAGGAAGTACAGGTGTGGAAAGGAAATAAACTCGACTACTAACTAACCTATAACCCTAATCTTCGACCTCCACGCTCTCCTATATATCAAGGGTCATGTCCTATTGAAACATGAATTGCATCATAGAATACTTATTACACAGAAACGGAGAGATAGATTTAATAAGAATCATGTATATTACCTTTTGACAAGAGGGGTTGCTCTGATGGTAAGCAACCTCCACTTCCAACCAAGAGGTTGTGAGTTCGAGTCTCCCCAAGAGCAAGGGGGAAGTTCTTGGAGGGAAGGATGCCGAGGGTCTATTTGGAAACAGCCTCTCTACCCCAAGGTAGAGGTAAGGTCTGCATACACACTACCCTCCCCAGACCCTACTAAGTGGGATTATACTGGGTTGTTGTTGTTGTTGTTGCATGTATATTACCTTTCCCATGCCAGGAATCATTCCGAGAACGCGGGACATGGTACCCATTTGAGCAATTGCTTCAGGAAGTCGTTGAAATCAAATTTTGCACTCATGATCTTCTTCTGCAGATCTTCAGCATCTTCTTGTTTCATCTAAAATCATTTATAAGGAGTCAAAACGAAACTAGTTGAATCAAAGTAGAAAAAACAGACGAAGAAAATACTTGTTGGTTACTTACAACATCTTGGGCTGTCTCAACAAATGACAGAACATCTCCCATCCCTCAAATACGTCCAGCCATGCGGTCAGGATAGAAAGGTTCGAGGTCCTCCATACGCTCACCCCTTCCTACGAGCTTAATTGGCTTTCCTGATACCTGTGGTAGTGAACATATACGTATGATGCAAAATCGCAATTTAATTCAAAATGAAAAAGTTTGACAGTTAAAGAGCAAATCAATGGTTTTGTTGTCTATAACGCCCGATCATATTAACATTTGACACAACATAATCACTTATACAGATATCACGTAGTAATAAGAGCCCACCTCCTTGACACTTAAAGCTGCTCCACCCCTAGAATCCCCATCTAGCTT
The DNA here is from genome assembly GCA_026770625.1 of Nicotiana glauca. Taxonomy (NCBI): domain Eukaryota; kingdom Viridiplantae; phylum Streptophyta; class Magnoliopsida; order Solanales; family Solanaceae; genus Nicotiana; species Nicotiana glauca. The sequence goes on along the minus strand of MU747276.1, from coordinate 130,832 downwards.
TGTCATAATGGCACCGGTAATTCCAATTTCGAGATTGAATGTTGTGACCAAAGCTACAATTCATCAATGTGAATGGTAAGAGAGAGAACAAACAGGAAGTTGCCGCTGTCAACATGAAATAAGTGGTAAAGGGCAGAAATTATGTCGATAAAACTCAAAGAAAGTGAACTACCATGCTATTTGTTTTGAGCTGTTACAGACTTTTATTGCACTATGTAGTACTCCCTCCGTCCCTAACTTGTGTTTGACTTGGCACGTAGTTTAAAAAAGAGAGAAAGACTTGAAACTTGTGGTCTAAAACATTTCTTTGTCCATTAATTATTTTATTAGGGTAAAATGGGAAGTTTATTTAATTTTTTCCCAATATAGAAATATATCATTCTTTTTGGTACAGACTAAAAAAATGAAGTGCGCCACATAAAGTGGAACATAGGGAGTAACATATTTCAAGAGTTCAAATTGATTTAACAACTCAAATTTGGAATGCCTTGCTCCATTAAAATTTTGTTTCCTTACTAAAAAACTCTAAGTAAATGAAACTAATTCCTTAATCTTCATATCAACTAAGCATGTCGTGTGAATAAGGGAGTAGAAAATTTCACTAATAAATAAATAAACAGTTCGGTCTGTCAAAGATAAACTGCGATTTAAGGGAAAATTGTTAAATAATGCAGTTCTGAAGCAAGAAAAGATGGTGAAGAACTGGAGAAGACGAGATGAAAGCTGTGGTGGGTTGTTATGGTGGCATTACTAGGTGGATGTTGATGGCGGAAAAAGATGGCTGGATGCCGCGAGGTGGCTGAAGAGGAAAAGTTGGAAGTGCTATTGCAGGTGGCGGAGGCCATGATTTCAGTAAGTTTAGAGGTGCTGCTATATGCATTTATTAGAGCAAGTTAGAAAACATGCATGCCAAGACACACCGCTTTGGCAATATATACATGGATGTCCATAGTTAAGGTAAAAGAGACGTCCCTCAATTATCCCATCACGAAGCATAAAGATTAGCGAACCCTTCTTGTAGATATGGAATTACAATTGACACGGTCAACAAAGTATAACAGAAGCCACGCAGAAAGAAAATATGTGAAAAGTCACATGACCACTACTCAAAAGCCATTTTTCGCAAAGCTAAACACTGTAAAAAAAGCCATGAACTGATGACACATGTTTGACCCAGGATATATGAATTCACTATCTAACAACATACCAATATCTTCGAATTAGTGACACTTTTAGTCAGATCTTAAATTCAAAAAGAGCTGGTGAATGAATATATATTTAAGGTAAAAGTTCCATATAACAACCAGCTGCACAGAAAAAGTTTGATGAAGAGCATATTTTCCACTTTACCGAAAGCTATAAGGTGCTTAAGTTTTTGAGATTATGTGATCATAAAAGAACTTTCATGTAACTGATTGTTCGCATGTTTAACAAGCGTAGAAGTACCTGCAGCTTCTTGGCCAGTCATTGCATCCACAACAAGCAACACCTCTGTGGGGTTCAGTACCAGTTTCACCTCTTTTAATTCATCCATCATAGCTTTATCTATCTACAAGAGTTAAGAAAGACTTAAATACAAACAACTAGAAAAAGTTATAGCTGAGTCCAAAAACTAAGATGATATGACCTGAAGTCATCCAGCTGTATCCATTATGACTACATCTACATTCTTCCTTTTGGCCTCTTCTAATCCTTGCCGGGCTATTTCTGCAGGTTTTACGTCTGTTCCTGCTGCATAAACAGGCACATCAACCTGTTCCCCACTTATCAGTGAACATGAGAATGAATACAGTTGCGTTTAGATATTCTGCATACTTGTGAAGAAAATGATTTAGAGGTGAACATTGTTAATGTGTAAGAGAACAGAAAGAAGCATCTACAAAGAAGTGACATATAATCTTATTGTTGCTAAAGTGACATGGCCTACCTGTTCACCCAAAATAACAAGTTGGTCAATAGCAGCAGGTCTATACACGTCACCAGCAATCAGCATGCAACTCTTACCCTGCAAACTTTAATATAAGTAAGGTCGTTGGAGAAATGCAGGTTCTACAACCATACATGTAAATGATAATAGCATGAGAGAAAGAGGGAAGGAAGGTCAGGATGGGGTTAAGAGAAGAAGTTTGGAAGTCAAAATTAACTGCTAAATGAGTTTAGTTACAGGCTATATGATCCAATTGAGAAGAAGGTCGTGAGAAGCCGTGATATTATCTTCGTGGAGGATCAAACCATTGAAGATATTAATAAAGTGGAAAAGCTAAAACCTTCAAGTTCTGAAAGTTTAGTTAATCTTGATCAAGTTCCTCATACAAATACAGATGACGTTGGTGGGCTCAATGATGATGGTGATGCTCAGAACCATATTCCAGATCAGCATATTGATGGTGATGGTGATAACAACGCTAATGTTGATGAGGTAGATGCTCCTACTCACGAAGTTGTGAAAGAGTTAGATATTCCACTCAGGAGGTCTTCTAGACCTCATACTTCTTCCTCCCGTTATTCACCCGCTGAGTATGTATTACTAACTGATGGGGGAGAACCTGAATATTATGCGGAGGCCATAGAAGACGAGCATAAGGATCAATGGATTAAAGCCATGCAAGATGATATAAAATCTCTGCATGAGAACCATACTTATGAGTTGGTGAAATTGCCTAAAGGCATGAGAGTTTTGAAGAAGAAGTGGGTGTTCAAATTTAAAGCTGAAGAACATAGTTTGAAGCCGAGATACAAAGCTAGATTGGTTATTAAGGGATTTGGTCAAAGAAAAGGTATTGATTTTGATGAAATATTTTCTCAAATGTCCTCCATTCGGACAGTTCTTGGTTTGACTGCTAGTCTTGATTTGGAGATTGAGCAGATGGATGTGAAGACTGCTTTTCTTCACGGTGACTTAGAAGAGGAGATCTATATAGAACAACCTGAGAGCTTCAAGGTAAAAGGTAAAGAAAATCTTGTATGCAAACTTAAGAAGAGTCTATACGGATTGAAGCAAGCTCCCAGACAGTGGTATAAGAAGTTTGAGTCTGTTATGGGGGAGCAAGGCTACAAGAAGACTTCTTCAGATCACTGTGTGTTTGTACAAAGATTTTCTGATGATGACTTTATCATCCTCTTGCTATATGTGGATGATATGTTGATTGTGGGTAGAAATTCTTCCAAGATTGACGAGTTGAAGAAACAGTTGAATAAGTCTTTTGCAATGAAAGACTTGGGTCATGCTAAGCAGATTTTGGGCATGAGAATTACTCGTTCGAGAAACGAAAGGAAGCTTTACTTGTCACAGGAGAAGTACATAGAACGCGTACTGGAGCGCTTCAATATGAAAAGTGCTAAGTTGGTCCACACCTCTTCCTGGTCATCTGAAGTTGAGCAAGAAGATGTGTCCTACAACAACAGAGGAAAAAGAGAGAATGTCCAAGATTCTTTATTCCTCTAATGTCGGAAGTTTGATGTATGCAATGGTATACACTCGACCAGATATTGCTCATGTTGTTAGCAAATTTCTCGAAAATCTAGGAAAAGAGCATTGGGAAGCTGTAAAGTGGATACTCAGGTATCTAAGAGGAAGCTCACATGAATGCTTATGTTTTAGAGGATCAAATCTAATTTTGAAGGGCTATACAGATTCAGATATGGCAGGTGACCTTGATAATAAAAAATCCACTACTGGATATTTGTTTATTTTTTCAGGGGGAGCTATATCATGGCAGTCGAAGTTGTAGAAGTTTGTCGCACTATCTACAACTGAAGCAGAGTATATTGCGGCTACTGAAACCGGCAAAGAGATGATATGGCTCAAGAGATTTCTTCAAGAACTTGGATTGCGACAGATGGAGTATGTTGTCTATTGCGACAGTCAGAGTGCAATAGACCTAAGCAAAAACTCCATGTACCATGCAAGAACAAAGCATATAAATGTGAGATACCATTGGATTCGTGAGCAGGTGGAGAACGAATCTTTACAGGTCAAAAAAATTCACACGAGTGAAAATCCTGCGGATATGCTAACCAAGATAGTACCAAGAGACAAGTTCGAGCTATGCAAGGAACTTGTCAGCATGCACCCAAATTAGAATCTCCGGTGTTACCTTCTTCAGGTAAATGGGACTGGAGGGGGAGATTGTGGGGTCTAGTCCCATGTGAAAGTTTGAATAGAGAATTGTGTGGGGTCCAGCCCCATGTGAAAGTTTAAATTGAGAATTGTGTCTTCGTTGAATGTAGAAATGGAAGACAAATTTTTTTCTTGTGTTTAGACTATAGTGAGGTCATTGATGACATCACGTGAGTAATTTCTCCGTTATAGATTGCAGGTTTTAGTTTCAGTTGAATACACACCAACAAAGAGAGAAAAGAGAGAGCAAGGTATTCCATAAACTGTAAGAAAATAGTTTGTGAAGAAAAATAGATTGTGGGAGATATTATAGTGAGGTGGAAAAAAAAAAGCAAAAGAGTGTTTAATTCTTTTGAGGGTGTAGTGGTCTTAGGAGTATTTTTTACTCGTTACTACACAGTGTAAAATTCCTCGCTATAGTGACATCAGTTGCTCTTCTTGGCCGTGGTTTTTTTCCTTATTCAGAAGGGTTTCCACGTAAAATCTTGGTGTCATTATTGCTACATTTCTATTCTTGCTGATTTAACCATAACTTAGTATTATGCGTTTATCACTAATACCGTGAATACTATTTTTACGGAATTTATTACTAACAGTTTGTACTTCAGCCATCACGATGAGCTCATAAATTGCAAATGCATTTTAACTTTTGTAGAATTTAGTACAATCACTCACAAATTGACACACTTTTTGAGATATAACTTATATACTGCGTTAAAAACAGTTTATTTACCACGTTTCACTAAATCAATACATTACAGAATATATATATATATATATATATTATATTTGAGTGTATACATTACAGTACATTTCTTATCATAAAGATGGTTTCTTTGAAAATAAAAAAGGGAAAAGCCAATCAATTCATAATGAAGATGCAATTAATTTTCTTTTGTGTTTTCTTTTTTCATTTACCTTCTCCTTTGAGCTTATTCCAAGCTGATTCAAGTCCACTAGTGAGCTGTCCAAACATCTCAGCTCTAATAACTCCAAGCATTTCTCTTCTTGAGATAACCACATTCCTTGAATTGGTCACCCTCCATGTATCCCTCTACACAAAAAATTGAATCTTTAAAAAAAAAAACAGCAAAAAAAATATTTGGTGCTTGAATACTTAATATTTGGTAATGACTAAAGTAAATATTTGATGAAACTTGAAATAATATATATTGAGAATTTGAGAGTGGCAAGCAATATTATCAAAAGAGAATTGAGAGAGAATTAGAGCAGAAGAGGGCGAATTGTGAGAAAAAATAAAGAAGGGGGCTATTTATAGTTTTTAATAGGTTAAAATTATAATTTATCATGTATTAGAGGGTGAGTGCTATTTTCTTAAAGGGTAGACCGAAATGGCCAAATTTGCCAAAAATGGGTGTTGCCCAACGATAACCGGGTTGGACCGGATTGTAGCCCGGTAGAAACCCGATAGTGGGTAATCGGGTTAACCGGGTTTCGGGGTATCGATTACCAAATTATGTTCGTCCGCGTCCGGCTTCCCCCTTAACCCTCCCAACCCGTCCCACCCCCTAGCATACTGGACTGACCCAGACCGAACCGGGTCAAACCGGGATGTCATTCGTCTGGCCCGTTTAACAGGTATTTGTATCTAATAGGTATACAATTTAGCTTAAGTTCAAATATTCAATGGTTATAATAATTAATTTATAGTATGTAAATGAAAATTTCCTGCTAGGTTTAAAAAGCCGCATAGCTAAATTATTAATTGAACACCGAACATAATTTGGCAAAGAGTTACAGACCCTCAAAAATGGCGCCTCTCTGTCGCTCTCATTCTCTGTGAGACCGGCGGCGCGTCTTGTTTGAGGTATTCGACTGGGAAAAACTTCCGGCGAAAAGGTAATCTCACTGTTCATTGAAAAATCAGTCCTGTTTTCTGCTTTTTAATTTGTTCAAAAACGAAAAAAAATTTAATGGAAACATCATCAACAAAACCTAAGTTGTTAGGTGCATCTATTACCAGTACAAGTGAAGGAATTGACAGAATAAGTTATTTGCCTGATGAAATACTCCACAATATCCTTTCATCTCTCTACATTTTTGATGTGGTTCAGTTAAGCATATTGTCGAAAAGATGGAACTGTATATGTAGGACAATGCCTTACTTGCATTTTGATATTATTCGCTTTGGTAATGAACGGGTTAAACGGCTTTGGGATTGGCAAGTGGCTGAGAAATTCAAAGATTTTATCAATTGGGTCTTAATTTCCCTATGCGCGGCGAACACTAGACTTGTTCGCTTTAAACTCTGTTCTAGCAATTTTTTTGATAAGGTGGCCATTTTCCGGTGGATTTGTGTGGTAACAAAGCGAAATGTTCAGGAACTTGTGTTAAGTTTTCGTCTTGCTGAGCCATTTGTGTTGCCATATTGTGTTGCGACTTGTGAATCTTTACGAGTTTTGAAATTGCAACTGTGTGGGGATATGCTTAAGTTGCCTAATTATTTGGGATTTCGTCAACTCAAATTGCTTCATCTTTTGGAGGTTGAGTTATCGAACGAGCATTTGATGAGTTGCTTGTTCGCAACATGTCCTCTTCTTGAAAAACTAATACTAGGAGATTGTACTTTTGGAACTATGAGAGTGCTTGATATTGCTTCGACATCTCTTGTTTACGTGTATCTAGTAAACTATGCTAACAATGGACTAAGTTACAGCAATTGTAATGTCAAAATTTCTTGCCCAAATCTCAAGGTCTTGAAATATGGTGCTCCAATGGCAAAGGATATAATTATAGAGAATCTCTTCTCTATAGAAGTTGTTCACATCTTCTTTTTCGATGTGTGTAACCCCTTAAAGGAAGTTGGCATGCTTACATATAAGATGATCAAGAATGTTCCTTCTACGTCAGCTTTGAAATTATGCATGGTTTCTGTTCGGGGTGTATATCGAATGGCTCATGAAATAAGTAGCTCTCCCGTCATGTTTTATAAGCTCAAGTCCTTAAAATTGACAGTGGGAATTGATGAAGCTTGCATGCAAGCTATGATATTATTGCTCAAGCATTCTCCTAATTTGGAGGTTCTTAATTTGTTTTCGGATGAGAATTTTGGCTGGGACGAGAACTGGAAGCTGCACGACCCTAGTGAAAGCATCGTGTGCTTGGAATCTCATCTAAAGTTGATTCAATTGACTGGTTTTAAATATGAAGAAAATGAGATGGAGCTACTAAGGTTTTTCCTGAAGAATGCGCAAGTACTGGAAAAATTGATAATTGTTTGGGCCGACTTTGCTGACATATCAAAAAAGGCATCAGAGGTGGTTCTGAAGTATCCCAAAACTTCTTCACATGCTGTTGTGACAATTCTTGATGTCAACCCCAAACCAAAAAGATTTTACCGGCACAATGTAATTTAAAAGATGTTTTGATTGTTAGAAGTATCTATGAGCTGGGGAAGGAAGGTCAATTCAAAGTAAAGTATTGCTATGGGAGGATGTCTAGAAGTAAAAATATCATTGAAGTTTGGCTTTGGATGCTGATTTGGAAGATAAAAAATTCCTACAAAAATAGCTTGTTTTAAGGAGTCCGGAACCAAAATGTGGTTCTTTTGGACTCAAACTACACAAATAGGTGGAGGAAAAAAAAAGTTATCATTCTATATATGACGCCATAATACCTGGCGCTATATATTAACGGTAACTGCACCGTTAATGTATAGCGCTAGGTATTATGGCGCTATAGTGCAAAAGCTGACATGCCTATGTATAGCGCTAAAATAAGTGGCGCTACATCTTTTCCCCGGCCCCCACGTGCTTTTCAGTACTCTTTCTTCTATTCTTCATCTTCTACTTCTTTCTCTATTTGGCGTTGGGAGAGTTGGCCAATCCCACATCATTTTTTTTTCCTTTACCTAAAATTGTACTTCCTCTTCCGTATTTTCTACTTGTTGGGTAACTTAGAGGGTGTTTGGCTAAGCTTATAAGCTGGTCAAACTGACTTATAAGCATCTTTTGGCTTATCTACACGTTTGGTAAAATTAAAAGTGCTTATAAATTAGTGCTTATAAGTCAAAAATAAGCCAAAAGTCATAAGTTGGTCTCCCCCAACTTATCAAATTTCAGCTTATAAGCACTTTAGATTTGACCAAAATATTTACTATTTTATTTCTAAAATACTTCTTTTTGAACAAAACTCTTTGTATATCCAATTTTTTAGCTGCGTATTATTAATTTTAGCACTTTTATACAAACACGTAACTGCTTATTTTTTAAATCAGCTTAAGCAGTTAAAAGTGCTTTTCAGTACATATGCTTATCATCTACTCTAAATCAGCTAAGCCAAACGAGCTCTTATTTAAATTAATACTTAAAGTTATTGCTCCTACTTTCTTTTTCTTTAAATAATTTTCCTTTTCTTAAAGGAGTTCTCAAAGTCACGGAAAAAGAAAAGGATTTGTAAAGTGAAAAAGAAAAAATCAATCAATTAACTAGTCTTCAATTTATCAGTTCCTATGATTCTTTAAGGGGTAAAGGTCATTTTTAGCCGATGGCTAAAACTTTTTATATCCAATAAGTCGTAAAAATTTATAAAATTTGTATATATATATATATATAGTATATTTTTTCGACAATTATTTTGAGAGCGGTTATACAATATTATTTTCCCATTCTTTAATTGATTCCATCTGTTCATAATTTGACTATTTATATCATGGATGTCAACTTACTTCAACAATTTTTTTCTTAAATCTGGTTTGAGACTGTCTATGCTGTGTCAAACGAGAGGAATATTTAATTTATTCTCTGCCATCTAAATTATTCAAAAGAAAACATAAGCAGCTAAAATGATTCGAAAAGATGACCTTGACAATGGGAGAGTTTTGGGTCAAGACGGGTTAAGAGAAGGTGGAGACTGGAAGTGCACCTGCTTCTTTAGATATAAAGCTAACTTTGTGCTAATTAACGATTGTCTTTCCAACACCCAATAGTATTATGGTGGGTCAAGATTTAGCAAAAGACCTCTCCACCCATCAGTTTCACACCAACCAAATGATACAGAGGAAAAGTTCAGCGCCAATTGTGCAAGCAAAATAAAATTAACACACAAAGGAGGCAGTCTGGTCACAAACTACAAAGCAGAAAGAAGAAAGAGATAGAGAAAGAAGTAGAAGATGAAGAATAGAAGAAAGAACTGGGAAAGCACGTGGGGGCCAGGGAAAAGGATATAGCGCCACTTATTTTGGCGCTATACCTGGGCGTGTCAGCTCTTGCAGCATAGCGCCATAATACATGGCGCTATACATTAACGGTGCAGTTACCGTTAATATATAGCGCCAGATATTATGACGTTATATATAGAATGGTAACTTTTTTTTCACACCTATTTGTGTAGTTTGCATCCAAAAGAACCACATTTTAGTTCCGGACTCTTGTTTTAAGTGGACTGCAGTTAGGAGTGCTTGTTAAATAGCCTTTCTTTATTCTGGAACTTTATCAGCTCCTTAAACTTTTGTTAGGAGATATGAGTCAATACTTAAAACTTTTGTTAGGATATATGAGTCAATACTAAACTTTTGTTAGGAGATATGAGTCAATGTACAGGAGCTAATCCCATTTTTAATATCTTGAATGTATCTATTGGATGTTGTTTCAGCGAAGTCGATTGTATGAGCAAACATATGGCACCTGAAGTTTGTTTATGAATTTCTATGACTGTTTTGCCTTTTAAATAGCATGGTATTTCACTCAGGTCAAATGAATAAGCACGTCGTGCCCAACCCGCTCAAAGTTTACTTGAGTCAAAATGGATTAGATCAAGATGGGTCAACCTGCCCTCTTTTATTTTATTTTTTTGAAAAAAATAAGTAAAAGCTAATGTATTCTTTTAAATTATTAGCTTAAGTACTTCCAAATTTACATAATTACCAATCTTCAAATTAGATTTTGTATGTTTGGGTTTGAGTTGCATTGTAAACCCTTAGGTTACACTATTTACCTGTCATGACCCAATAATTTGTTCGGTCATTTTAGGTTGAACCCGTAGGTCAAGTAAATGAAAGTCACGACTAAACTGGGGCAATTGCGCACACAGCCATTCTCAAAGATGATATTTAGAGATTAGCCAGTACTTATTTTGTCTTTTAATTTTAAACTAAAAATCTTAAATTTAGAACAATTCAGGATATTTTTTTCCTAAAAAATTGAATTGAAAAACTGAAATTCAGGATGCACTGGCTAATTCCTAAATATCAATTTGGAACTAAACCCCTTTAAACTTGAATGGGTTGGACTAGTTACTAAAAGATGAGCTCATTTCACCACCTCTAATCCAAGACCACATGTTGATTTGTGAAAAATCAAATCTGTAGATACAGTAGGAAGGCAAGAGTTATGGGACAACACTACATTGTTGAGAATACATACAATGTACTATAATCATTTCAAGAACTTTTCTTTTCTACTACATTACAAATGAGGAATTCTTCTCCTCTCCTATCTCCAACCAAGGCCACCTAATAATTTCCTTTTTGCTCTGCCTTCATAAATTGAGAATCTTCACAATTCTCTTGCTGGAAATTGTAATCAGACTCTTGTGTTCTAGTGAGTACTCATAAATAGAAAGTCAAAGATGCTAGCTCTTCAAAAATTTGATTGACATATAGTCCTATACTTTAGTTCTTGGCCCCAAAACCACGAGGGCCAGGTCTAGTTGAACCCGAGTCTGCAAATTGCTTCCTTGATTCTGACCTTCGCTTCCTCCTTGCAGTACCAGGAGGAGCCTGGATTAAGGAACGGAACAAGATGACAAGTTGAAACCAACAGCTTGAGTTAAAGCCAATAAATTAATAAGACGAAGTAAGATCTATTTCTGCATTACAAAGGAATCAAACAAGAATAGAAGATTGTGGTTTGAAAGGAATCAACTCAGTTCAATCAAGCTAGTTCCTCACAGATGCTTAAAGATCATACATTCTTTTATTTATTTATTTATTTGTTGCAAGTAAAATTTTGAGGAGAAAGAAAACATAGCATCACATGCTCTAATAAATAGTATGTAACAAGTAATTTCAGCCAAAAATGTAGAAAGATAAGCACCTTCTGTTCAGTTTTAAGTGCCTCCTCTAGATTACTCACTGCAGGAATGGAACCACCTTGCATAACGCCCATCAAATTCTTCATACGTACACGCATTTGAAAAAGTTGAGCAACAAGTTGACTCACCTACAAATGGAGACAAGTTATAGGTGAGCATGCAAAGGAGTACCGAACAATCTCCATCAAAGAATTTACTTTTTTACGCCATCTCTAACACATTAATTTTACCTGCTGCTCAGTTTTCCCAGACTCTTGAGCGATACGTTTCCTTCTAGCAGGAGATTCTGCTAACAATTCTGGTTTCTCCCTCTCCTCTGAAACAAAGATGAAAGACAATAATTGAGCCACGACGAATTGAACTAACAGTACTAGTACATGGTCATGTTAAACATAGCAACGCGTCATTATTAGAAACCCGAGGTAAGATAAATAACCTGGTGTCATGACTTCTATCATTGACTCCATTATTATTAAGCTCTTCTCTGCCTCTCGAATTTGTGCAGGAGTAACCTGTTTATGCATGAACAAGATGGAATTAGTTCCCGCTTCATCACATAAATAAAAAGAAAGGAATATAGCTGATACAAGGTATGTACAGTAGCTATTGGAACATGAATTGCACCATTGATTGATTTAATAATAAGCAGGTATATTACCTTTCCCATGCCAGGAATCATTCCGAGAACGCGGGACATGGTACCCATTTGAGCAACTGCACGAGTTTGCTTCAGGAAGTCATTGAAATCAAATTTTGCACTCATGATCTTCTTCTGCAAATCTTCAGCATCTTCTTGTTTCATCTAAAATCATTTAAAAGGAGTCAAACGAAACTAGTTGAATCAAAGTAAAGAAAAAAGACGAAAAAAATATACTTGTTGGTAACTTACAACTTCTTGGGCTTTCTCAACAAATGACAGAACATCTCCCATCCCTAAAATACGTCCAGCCATGCGGTCAGGGTAGAAAGGTTCAAGGTCCTCCATACGTTCACCCCTTCCTACGAGCTTAATTGGCTTTCCTGATACCTGTGGTAGTAAAACATACAAGTGTGATGCAAAATCGCAATTTAATTCCAAAATGAAAGACTTGATAGTTAAAGAGCAAATCAATGGTTTTGTTGTCTATAACGTACGATCATATTAATATTTGACACAACATAATCACTTGTACAGATATAATGTAGTAATAAGAGCCCACCTCCTTGACACTTAAAGCTGCTCCACCCCTAGAATCCCCATCTAGCTTTGTCATAATGGCACCGGTAATTCCAATTTCGAGATTGAATGTTGTGACCAAAGCTACAATTCATCAATGTGAATGGTAAGAGAGAGAACAAACAGGAAGTTGCCGCTGTCAACATGAATGATTGGTGAACTACCATGCTATTTGTTTTTAGATGTTACACAATTTTATTGCACCATCTAGTACTCCCTCCATAGGGAGTACTAGATAGAAGAATAATTTACATGATAAAGATTAGCGATCCCTTCTTGTAGACAGGGAATTACAAATGACAGTCAACAAACTATAACTGAAACCACACAGAAAGAAAATATGTGAAAAGTCACACTTTGGAGTGCAATTTCAGCGCTGAGTCGAGGGAAGCGGGCATGGACGTCAGGCTTGGATCACAGGTTATCCCCAAGAGAGGCAGTTTCAAGTACCTGGGGTCAGTTATTCAGGAGGACGGGGAGATCGATGAGGACATCACACACAGTATAGGGATGGGTTGGATAAAATGGAGGTTAGCTTCTAGAGTCCTGTGTCACAAGAAAGTGCCATTGATACTCAAAGGTAAATTTTATAGAGCGGTGGTTAGACCGGCCATGTTGTATGGGGTAGAGTGTTGGCCGGTTAAGAACTCACATACACAGAAGATGAAACTAGCAGAAATGAGGATGTTGAGGTGGATGTGCGGGCACACTAGGATGGATAAGATTAGGAATATAGATATACGGGAGAAGGTGGGGATGATTCCTATAGATGACAAGATGCGGGAAGCGAGACTCAGATGGTTTGGGCATGTGCGGAGGAGAAGCCCTGATGCCTCAGTAAGAAGGTGTGAGCGTTTGGCTTTGGTGGGAACGAGAAGAGGTAGAGGGAGGCCTAATAAGTATTGAGGAGAGGTGATCAGGCAGGACATGGCCCTTGATAGGAAAGTGTGGAGATCAAGCATTAGAGTTGTAGGTTAGGAGGTAGTTGAGCATTTTTCTACCTCGTTCCGGGTGTGAAGATAGACTGATAGGATTTGTCTTAGATTGCTAGTGGTTAATGTTGTGTTTACACTATTCTCCTGTTTTTCTTTACTGGTTATTGTTATTGTGTTTCAACTATTTTCTAGTTCTTATAATATTGTTATTATTTCTATGGTTTCTGTTGATGGTAGTAATATATTATCTTTTTCGTCTTTATCGTTTTCTTGAGTCGAGAGTCTATCTGAAACAACCTCTCTACTCCATCGGGGTAGGGTAAGGTCTGCGTACACACTACCCTCCCCAGCCCCTTACCTGTGGGATTTTACTAGGTTGTTGTTGTTGTAGTCACATGACCACTGCTCAAAAGCCTTTCGCAAAGCTAAACACTGTAAAAAAGCCATGAACTGATGGCACGTGTTTGACCCAGGATATATGAATTCATTATCTAACACTATACCAACATCTTCGAAGTAGTGACACTTTTAGTCAGATCTTACAGTTAAGAACTGATGAATAAATATATATTTGTAAAAGTTCAACATAACAAGCAGCTGCATCAGAAAAATTTGATGAAGAGCATATTTTCCACTTTACTGAAAGCTATAAGGTGCTTAAGTTTTTTGAGATTGTTTGATAAAAAAATCGTTTAATTGATAATTCGCATGTTTAATGAGTGTAGAAGTACCTGCAGCTTCTTGGCCAGTCATTGCATCTACAACAAGCAACACCTCTGTGGGGTTCAGTACCCGTTTCACCTCTTTTAATTCATCCATCATAGCTTTATCTATCTACAAGAGTTGAGAAAGATTAAATACAAACAACCAGAAAAAGTTATAGCGGAGTCCAAAAACTAAGATGATATGACCTGAAGTCTTCCAGCTGTATCCATTATGACTACATCTACATTCTTCCTTTTGGCCTCTTCTAATCCTTGCCGGGCTATTTCTGCAGGTTTTACGTCGGTTCCTGCTGCATAAACAGGCACATCAACCTGTTCCCCACTTATCAGTGAACATGAGAATGAATACAGTTGCGTTTAGATATTCTGCATACTTGTGAAGAAAATGATTTAGAGGTGAACATTGTTAATGTGTAAGAGAACAGAAAGAAGCATCTACAAAGAAGTGACATATAATCTTATTGTTGCTAAAGTGACATGGCCTACCTGTTCACCCAAAATAACAAGTTGGTCAATAGCAGCAGGTCTATACACGTCACCAGCAATCAGCATGCAACTCTTACCCTGCAAACTTTAATATAAGTAAGGTCGTTGGAGAAATGCAGGTTCTACAACCATACACGTAAATGATAATAGCATGAGAGAAAGAGGGAAGGAAGGTCAGGATGGGGTTAAGAGAAGAAGTTTGGAAGTGCACCTGCTTCTTTAGATATAAAGCTAACTTTGCGCTAACAGTTGTCTTTCCAACACCTTGTAGACCGGCTAATAGTATTATGGTGGGTCCAGATTTAGCAAACACCAGTTCAGATACCTCTCCACCCATCAGTTTCACAAGCTCGTCACGTACAATCTACACCAACCAAATGATACAAAAAAAAAGAAGTTCAGCTCGAGCTGATAGCCAATTATGCAAGCAAAATAAAATTAATAACAGAAGGGAGGCAGTCTGGTCACAACCTACAAAGCAGAAAGAACTGATTAAGACAAAAATCAAAATCTGGTTATCACTAAACATCTCTTCAGAAATCTAACACCTGTATGCATAAGTCGTTACATGAGTTTCCGTGTGCAGGCAAAATTGAGGACCAGAAATATTTAACTTTTTCCTGCTACAAAATGCTTTTACCCATATGTGTTTTGTTCAAAGCAATCAGTCCGATAACACATACTTTAACTAGTTGCTGATCTGGTCTTACTCCTCGAATCAAGCCAGTCCCAACGGCTTCTTCGCTAACAGACTGAACAAACCTTCTGACAACAGGGAGACTAACCTGCCAATTAAAGCTAAATGAGAGGCAAAATTTGATGTACAAAGATTAGCTGCTAAATTAGAGAGCAACATACATCAGCTTCTAAAAGAGCCCTCCTGATGTCTCTCATAGGTTCCACAATGTTTTCCTTGGTCAAAACCTCTGAAGCAAGGAATTCAAACAACAGTCACTTCATCGTTATATCTTTTATCAGTAATAAAAGATATTTGTGCCTCAAAGCATATTGACAAATTGTGCACATCCCCTATCATATCTAACAGGGCATCTACATCTTATACACATACCAGGTTGCACCAAAAAGATAGCAACGAAAGAGTTCAAAAATTTTAAGGCTAAGTCACTTCATCGCTATGTATAACTACATATTTAGTAGCATGAAGAATGAGAACTTAAACCTTTTTAAATGTGAAAGATTGAGGATATAGAAACTATGATTAAATGTTTGTAACATAAGTACTCACTCCATTTGTCTTTGGATACGAACTTACGTTTTTCACAATTAAACACTTTCCAATAAATTCATTCCTAAATTTTTTATAGTATCAATCAATAACGTGTAGAGCCAAAGAAGTATATCCCTGTTAAACAGAAACCAAATGATCCACATCTGTTCAACAAATCTCAAACACATAAGCAATTCCATAGATTACTCTTTCACTAAGAGCTACGCCATTTCAGCAAACCCGAGAAAGTTCTTGGAGCTATGCGCGCACACGCGCGCGCGCGCGCACACACACACACAAAAGAGAAGGCCACAACAGAATGAATTCTTGTGCAGTGATATGTAAGGGTTGTTTGTTCTTCAGCCATCACAATGAGTTCATAAATTGCAATGCACTTTAACTTCTGTAGAATTTAGGACAATCACTCACAAATTGACACACTTTTTGAGATATATCTTATATACTGCAGTAAAAGCAGTTTATTTACCACTGTTCACTAAATCATAGTATACATTACAGTTTTTTTTTTTTTTTGAGTAAATACATTACAGAATATTCCTCATCAAAAAATGGTTTCTTTGAAAATAAAAAAGGGAAAATCCAATCAATTCATAATATAGATGCAATTATTTTTTTTTTATGTTTTCACTTACCTTCTCCTTTGAGCTTATTCCAAGCAGATTCAAGTCCACTAGTAAGCTGTCCAAACATCTCAGCTCTAATAACTCCACGCATTTCTCTTCTTGAGATAACCACATTCCTTGAATTGATCATCCTCCATGTATCCCTCTACACACACAAAATTGAATCTTTTTAAAAAAAAAAAAAAAACAGCAAAAAAAAAAAGGTAACAAAAACTGAAAAGGGTGTTACAGTGAATGAGTTTCTTGAAGAAAATGAAAGAGAATGAGTTGAACCAGTCCAAGAAAATGGAAGTTTAGAAGCTGGGAGGGTGGATTTGTGAAGTGGAAAGAAATGGTGGGAAGACATAGTAGAAGAGAAAGAAGCAGTGGCTTCCATTGAGAAATTGAGGATTGAAGATTTCTTGTCTTCTTTTTGTTATTCTTTACCCTCAGACTGTTGGTTTATCCATTAGAATAAAAGGTATCATCTATTGGTCTATCTATTAGCTACTATTGTACTATCAAGTTGCAGTATTGTGTGCATCGCGGACTATCCTAGTATCCTATTCCATCAACTAATTTTTTTAGGTATACCTTAAAAAGAGAAGCACGTTAATGGTTACTTTTTTTTTTCATTCCATGGCTCAAACACTCATGTTTATCTTTTTATTTATGATTTTAATTATCTTCTAATAATTACTACATTTTAATATACTGAGTTAGGGATATACCCCATAGGGGTGTAAGTGTAATATTTTGATAGTATAGAAAGTATAAGTGTTTGATTTAATAATATAGGGGGTGTATCCAAAACTAAGTCATATAATATGGTGTTTAGTATAATTAATCTTATAAATAATGTGAGTTTTTTTTTCATCTTTCCCTACTTATGTTATTTCTAATTTAAGTTCAATTTATCTATTCGTTAATTCTTTTTTAGGGTTTACTCCATATATTGAGTGCATGGATTCAAACTAAAAAAGGTTGACATTAAACCATAAGAATACATTGTTCGACCAAAAAACGATAATCTTTGGTTAAACTAATAAATTAATTATTAAGGAGGGTTAATCCTAGTTAAAACTAATAACTTCAGACCTTGAGTTGACATCACGAAAAATATGAATGGAGTTAATGTGCTAACAATAAATGTATCGAAGGTAATAATGTGCAAGACGTATCATGTATTAAATAACAACAAATGGCAATAAATGTAAATGAGGAGGAAGATTCACCCAATATTGAATGAAGTGAATGATTCCTCCTTCTGACAATGATGAATGGCAAAAATATAAGAGAATATTGAGAACTTCCTCGGATCTGGTGGAAATGACAGTAGATAATCCAAAAAGGTTGAATCCCTCCAAAAAGTTGTTCTTTGTATTTATCTATAGAGCTTACTTTTTAAAAGTGTTCTTATCATATGAAATATTACATGCCCTTTGCCTTATCTCTCATTCTATTTATATGGGATATTCCCAAAGAACCCTAAAAGTAAAAACAGAGAGAATATTTTCTCAAAAGATCCCAATATAAAACTAGTCGTTACTACTATCTGCTCTACTCCACCTCGGTCGTGGTTGACTTCTTGGCGACTCGTTCCATTGATCACTGGTTGGCTTTGGCCAAATTGCCCATGATAAGTTACAAATTACTCACGATAATCACCTCTTCGTGCTGAATTTCCTCGGTTGGATTTTGACCCATACAGTTAGTACATCTGCTTATCGAGGTTGTCCTTTGGTCGACCTCGGTGAGCGGACTTCATTAGTCGCAGTCGAGAAAATCAGGTGGGCAGGTCGAGTAGTAAATATCACGGTCGAGATGGTAACGTAGCACTTTTTAGGCCACATCTTATCGTGACGTTGGTTCAGACTGACTTCACAACATCATGCGTCATTATTATGCGTCTTCCCAATGTGGTGCATCGCCTCCCGTGCCCCTGTCATTTCGATCTTTGTGTATCGGCGATTGATTTTCTCAATTGGGGTGTCTGTGTTCTCTATAAATAGGGATTGGGAACTGCTTGTATGATCATTTATGTTTTCTAGCATTTGAATATGCATATTTTTCCTCCCTTCTTCTTCTTCTTCTTCCTATATTCTCGCTCCCGTTGCTTCAATTTTCGCACCTTTGTTCTCCTTTCTAATTTGAGCGATTTCTGCTACTTCTACCTCTTTCTGTTTGTATATTATGCATTTACAATTAATAAAAATGGTTAATACACCTATTGTCTTTGGTGAGGTTCCTGAACCAACTCCACTAGCAGTAAGAATGCCCCCACACGATGATGAGGTTGTTGTTGTTTCCGAGGACGAGAGATTTCCCACCGTGGAGGAAATCATTCCTCGTAATTCAAGCTCCGGGTCGGACTTCTCGAAGTCACCTGTAGACGATCCTGAGCATGTAAAGTCCGAGATGGATGCAGCCCATCTTGCCGAGCTTAGGGCCAAGTAAAACATACATTCTCACATCGATCTGTTCCAAACTGGGAACGATGTGATACATATTCATCATCCTGGGTATTGCACATTTTACGCGTACCTGTTCCAAGTGGGCTATTCTCTTTCTCTTCCCCTGTTGGCGGAGGAATTCTGCTGCTACTACGGCGTCTGTCCTGCCCAGCTCTCCCCCTATATTTATAAACTCTTTTTTATGTTGATAAAGCACGCGGAGCTGACCAACCGCGGGATTTCCATCCGCCATCTGCTACACCTTTTCATCCCAAGCTTTCACCGAGGTACGATGATACACCTCCGCCACCGTGGTACCAAGGGATTGGTAGTGAATATGAACGATAAGGCAAATCATTGGTTTTGGTTTATCTTATTCTACATTAAGACCGAGCATGTAGTGGCGAACCCAAGTGGATTCCCTGAAGCGTGGAACTTCGCCCGTAAGTGTTTTTGCTAACTAATTGCTTGTTGTCTCTTTCCGTTGACTTAATCATTCTTTTTCCTCTTTTGTGCAGCCGAGAAGGAGCCTCCTACGCTGGTCGCTGACATTCGCGACTGGGTGAGTCAAATTTTACCCCACACGATAGGGATCCGCAAATGGTCGTCGTTTAACAAGAAGTTTGGACATAAACCTTCTTTGACCGGTAAGCCATCCATTTTGATCTTCTATTGCTTCGAATTTCATGGTGTCTTCTTTTTCACCCCCTTACTTCATGTGGTAGGGTCAGTTTTAACTTCTGTTTTGGCTGTCAGGTCGGAGGGTTGCGAGAAGAGTGAATGCTCTTACCCCTGCTTTTCGTCACGCAGGCGCATCAATCGGGTCTCTGCTCGCTGCGACTTCAAGCAAATCCGTACCGATTGCTGCTTCTTCTCAGAACTCGATAGTCCCTTTGGTCGAGACTCCGATGATCATGCCCAACTATGCCTTATAAAAAGGACAAAGCGGTCACTACAAATATATCCCGGTGAACAAGTCCGGAGACAAATCCCGCAGAAAATTAACCTATCAATCATAGCTATCGGACTTACACAAATTCACGCATTCAATCTTCGAAAATATTTGAGTAATATATTGGATGTTTACTACTAACGATTATGTAATGACAATGCAATAAATAATAACTAACAAGAAATGGTTATAGACAAGAGTTGGAATAATCTAAGGTTCTGATTTCCCCTATTGTCGGAATCTTTTTCGCTATGTTTGCTATAAATTTTCCTAAGTCTTATCTATTGATCATGAGCACTCTAACTGTCGTAAATCTCTCCCAAGTAATTACGATAATATACTAGACATATTCTCCTAAATTATGCTAGCTAGCCTTAATTAAAGCTCACTTAGATCGTACCCAATGTTTCATTATCCCTAGTCCCACCTTTAAACACTTCGTATTGATCCCTCATATACGCTAGGAGTGGTGATGTTAATACCTAAATATGCACACTCTCTCGAGTAACACATACTAAAGAGGCACAGTCGATTGAGGGCCCTTCAATCAATAACAATCACACTATAGTTGAACAAATAGAGAAAATACTATGGCAAATCTATATTAACATAACAAGAAAATCATCCTCCAATAAGTTCCATCAAAATCCTAGATTAGGAGTTTAGATATGCATAATTGTTTTCACAATCATCAAAGTAGAATTCATCATCAATAATAAAAACAAGAGGAAGAAGGATAAAATCTCGTTGCCGAATCTTCTAACTTGCTTCTCGCCCGTTCTTGCCTTCAAAATCTGTCTCCAAACCTCGATACCCTCTTTTTGGGCGAGCTGGGCTTTTTATAGGTCAAGGAGAGTCACTTATGGAATTACAAATTTACCCCTGAAATAAAATCTTCGGAGAGTTGTGCGCGGCCACGGATGGACCGCGGATGGACCGCGCACATTGCCTTTGGTTCTTCCGGATGAGCGTGGCCACGGATTGACCGCGCACCTGGAGGATAGTTCTGCCTTCATTTTTTATTCCTTCTTTTACGCGCGCTCTCCTCCAATTGGCCTTCATTGCACCATATTAACTCCAAAATACTCCTTAATATCCTCATAGACCATAATTGCTCCTACAACGCATAAAGTTATTAATTAGAGCAATTTGTTATCATTTAACATTCAATTACCAATAAAGTGCAGCTAAGTTAGAGCGTCAATGGTAGCTAAACTACATAATTCTCGCCTACTATCAACACCCCACACTTAAACCATTGCTCATCCCCGAGCAATCAAGCCACACACTACAGAGGCCTGACTTCACTAAGCGACTTCCCTAACTCATCACACCAAGAATTTTTCACATAGATTGAGCACAGTAGTGTAACATCTTCACCTCAAGAGTCGACTCCCACAGGCCATGCAATATTCCAACTTACTCACTTACTCTAACGCAGAGGTTAAGACCTACATTTCCTTCATGAATCAAGTGTGTGCTCACTACAAAAGAGACTCATTCCACAATCAAGTAAAATTAATGCACAATGAGGACTTTAAAATAGACAGAATTCACTCACCTTCGGAAACGATATTCTTGTGCCACAAAAGATACTCCATAGGCTTGTCCGTAGTGTACTACTATACTAATCGAGCCCATTCAGTCGATGATCAAGTAGGACTTTATTTGCTTGTAATGTAGGCTGCGGGACGGGTATGATACATTTGAATATAAGTGACTACACCTCCCTAAGCACTTTAATGCATACATTTTAACATTTAAGACCCTACTTATGTCAAACCAAACTCCACCTTTACATCAATTTATATTACCCCATACTTCTTTAAGCACAATTACATCAAGAGTCACCGCTTATCAAGGAATATTATTTTTCACAACCATTCAACTATTTTTTTTCTTTCTTTTCTTTTTCTTTTCCAATTCAAGTGGCTCTTACTTTTTTAAAATAGTGCACTTTTATCCTTATCTCATTAGTTCCACTCAAAATACAAACCAACCACCCCACACTTTAACTTTTACAAAGTTCATAACAATTAAATCGCTCATGAGAGATTAAAAGGTTCAAATAAATGATTAATTCAAACAAATGGGTAAGGCTTGTAATGTGGTTGCCAAAGAAACATGATTACAAGATCAAAGGGGTTATTTATGATAAATAACATTAGGCGGGTAAAATATATATATGACTCAACAAAAAGCGCCTATATCATTTTTCAAGACTGAACAAAACTACTATTTCGCTTTGCAAACACACTGGCAAGTTCTAGGCATCAAATGCAGTGCATAAAATACAACAATCCTCACACACACATGGCACATGACTCACTCCAGATTGGATCATCGAAACACTCTAGTTAGGGTACTTAAGCCAAATTAAGAACATACCATTTAAAGCACTCTAACAAAAATCAACAATTGAGCCTAAGCGTCACACTAAAGCACCCACTATATTCAAGGCATAACGACATTAAGAGATCTTATTTCTATATCAGCCCATAGCCCACGAGTTCCTAACTAAAAATTAAAAAGCTAACTACACCAGGCTCAAATGAAACCCTTGAAAAAGAACCGCGGTCCAAAAAAAATCTAAGGGAAAATTGATACACTACCTACAATGAAAAATCTTTTTTTTTGCTTTCGACTTAGACCCTCAAGAAACCAATCGAGTGATATCCATCGTCGGGACAAGTCGAAAGTTTGAATTTTTCACACACACATTTAGACAAACTATCCAAATACTAAAATCAAACTAACCAAAGAAGTTACATTCCTATATATAGACAACATACAAACAAAGTATCTCCCATCCCACACTTCAAAAAATGGCATGTCCCCATGTCATACAACATAAGATAATGCAAGGTAAAGGAACTTCCCTGGAAGATCAGTCTTGATCGGAGAGAGTGACGGGGTCGAGGTGACACGCCCTCCCCAACACACGTAACTAGCCCATGATTTTCTTCTTTGACTTCGCATTTTGGGTGGCCAAGGCATCAACTATAGTCCCCAAATCCGTGACAGTAGTGCGTAGCCCTATCATTTCCTGCTCTAAGACTGTCATCCGTGTATGCCGCTCGACCACAGATGTTTTTTCAGTCTCTGCAACGTGCTCATGGGTGAGTGACCTAGCCCCTACTTCATCCTATCTTTCATCTCCCTCCTCAGGTGCATCAAAATCATCACTATTAGCACCTCCAAGTACCACAGGGTCCTTACCAAATGTCACTTTATCTGCCCGAAACTTTGTTTCTTTTTGCACTCTTCTATCCACGCTCAAGTTCTCCAGCACTCGTGCTGCTCGGCATAATTTGGTGACCAGGTAAGGAAAAAAGAACCCATACTGCCGCATTGGACAATTGATGAACATCTCTTCGTGAATAACCTTAGCCATATCAAAATCGTGACCATTCATGAAGCACCAAATCAACGCAACTCTGGGACCATTCACTTCAGCGGTGTTGCAGGAAGGGAGCAAGCAGCTATTTATGATATACAACCAACACTTCCCTTCAAAGGTGAGTGCCGCCAAATGAAACTTCTGCCTTGGTATAATCCACATGAATTCCTTGTTGGGTACACATATTGTTTCAAAGAACAAATCCCATGTGGTGAACCATCTGCTATTTGCTTCATAATAATCCTCCGCCCCAGGATCCTCCCCGAACACTGTCAACCGATAAGCTCTCCGAATGGCCGCAATGGATGCGTCCATATTTTTCTTTCGCACCCTGCAAATATTGTTCACATGTTTTTGGAAGGTTCACGTAAAACTCCTACACAACCATCAAGTTAGCTTCATTCGGTTCTTCAAAGAAAATATCCAGCCTGCGTCGGACCAATTCATTGTACATGTTGGGAAAGTCATATTGAAGGGACCCTATATCAATACCCCTCTACGGTATGGGCTTCTTTGATGCCTTGTGACCAAAACATTCCTGAGTCGCGTTGGAGATGAACTTGGTACTATCATACGGGCGAACATTAGCTGAAGCTCGTAGCCTGGATAATCCAACGTGACCACTGGAGGAAGCACCGGTGGTTATGTGTTTCTTTGAGGGCGTCATACTATCTGAAACAAGTATCACTATCAGCGAAAACCAAGATATGTGAACCAAGGGCGGTTACTCAGACTTCATCCGCACAATTGATCACAAATTACATTCATGACTCAACGTGGCATTTAAATGAACACTTGATATGCACATTCACCCCAAATTTCCAAAACACCCAATTATACTTCAATTCTACCACACACTTAGCAATGTCCATTCCTACCCAACAAAATCCACTATCCCCATATGCCAATAACTATACTAGCAACACAAAAGAACGACAAGAGCCACAATGAATTCTACTGCCATACAATCGAAAAGAGAAAAATACAAGAAAAACAAAAAAAATGGCAAAACTAAAAGGGAAAATATAAGCCATGGTACATACCTGAAGATCTTGTGAGTATCGTATGTGAGAGGAAGAGAATTGTGGGGGGGGAGGGGGTAGGGGGCAGGAGATTAGGGTTCTTTTAGTTCTAGGGTTTTTATTTTTTTTGCTTGGATTTGTAAGAGAAAAGGGGAATAAGAAAAACATTTCTTCGGGTTAAAGGGTAGGGGTAAGAGAGGGGGGGGAATTATTATTAATTAGCATATAAGAAAATAAGAAAATAAAAAAAACATTAACTATAAATATTCCTAATGATGGTGCCCAGTGCGCGATCCGCGCACGTGAGGCAGTACAAGTGGAGATTTGCACGGTCCAAGCGGGGTCCATGTGTCCGCGCACACTGCATCAATCTCGAGGCAGCATGGGATTCAATTTGCACAGTCCAACCGCGGTTGGTCCGCGATCGCGGACCTGGCCTCCGAATTTTTTTTCTTTCTTGCCACTTCTTACCTATCGCCGGGTTGATCCTTTCACCCCGAGTCCTTCAGCACCTGGTTTACTTATAACTTGCCCAAACTCATCTACAAAATTGTTAGTAACTAAAAACAAAAGAAAAATTCTAACTACACTAAAATCAACTACTTAATTGGGTTGCCTTCCAACGAGCGCCTTAATTAATGTCATGGTACGACGAATACAACAGTTCAATGGGTTTTCTCCCATGAAGCACTTGATTTAACATCGTGGCATGATGCAGGTAAGCGCATTTAAGGTACACTCAACATCGGAGGCTCGATCAAATGAATCACTAACACTACCTTTTCTGCATCCATGCCTACATAATGTTTTAATCTCTGCCCATTGACTTTGAACTTGCGAGAGTCATTTTTTGCAGCAATCTCCACGGCACCAGTGGGGTGAATTTCAACCACACGAAATGGCCCTGATCATCTTGACTTTAATTTTTCTGGAAATAACCTCAGTCTTGAGTTGTATATCAATACTATATCTCCGGGTTTAAAACTCCGCTCAATAATATTTTTATCATGTATCACCTGTCGACGCCCCCTTTTTCTAAAGGTCGAAATTGGGTTCACGACATTTGGTAGGACAACTCGTTCCCGTTTGGGAATTGGGTTTTTGGAATTGAAGAGTCGCCACCTAATGATTAAGTTCATTAGGACACTAAAGGGGTTTGAGTTTGAAGAACCAGAGTTTGGGTAAGGGCTAAAAATTATCTCGAGGGGAAGGTGTTAGGCACCCCTCAAGATCCACTAGTGCGGTTCCCGGCCATATTACAATTGTGACTTCACATAATCAAACAAGCAATTTAGGGCTCAAATAAAGGGATTGCATATAATATTGCAAATAAGTTGAAAACTTTTGAAGGAAAGTAAAGAGGGCGAAAATTTAAAAGATTTGAACAATTCTAAAGAAAGCAAATAAAGACAAGTAAAGGGAGAGGGGTCCTCGGTTTGTGATTAATATGGATCACGTCAATGCAATATCTAGTAATCACTCCTCAGAAGAGGGTCTACATGAGATATTAGCGCATCGGTCATTATTTCCATATTCTACCCTTCCCACCCCGTAAAGGTTATTTAAAACGCGTGGGTTGGTCACGAATGCTTATTGCGTGCTATTTCTCGTTCCGACCTATAAGTCCTAGAGGGCATTTAGGACCACTATTCCTACAAGGGTAAGGACTAGGCTGAACCCTTAGGTTTAAAGGATAAAATGTTAAGCGACATACATAACAAATAGGACCGCACATAAGGAAGCATACAAGGACAAATGAGGCTCACAAATCCCTCCACAAGTAAACACGTAATCAGCACGTCTCAAACACATTTAAGGTCTCAAAGGTATGAGTTTTTAAAGAAAAGGAATAGGTAACTACAGTTGAGTAAGTAAAAGAGCCGTTAAAGCATGGTTTTGAAAAAAATAAAGTAGAGACTTGAAAAATACAGTAGCTTAACTAGATATAGGACAAGTGTCAAAATAGCACGATTCTGGGCAGAAAAGGTAACCCAGTAGTTTGAAAAATATAATAGAACAAGAATCATAAAATCAGTAAGAGTAAATATATGCACGATTTCAAATTTTGTTTCCAGATAGAGGGATTTTTAGTAAAACAGAGTGAACTTCAGAGAGTCAAAACAAGAATGGGAGCGGCAAAGTTCAAATTAAAAGAGGCTGGTTAGTCTTAAACTGGTAAAAACATGATTAATTGATTAGGCCTAACGTTTGCCTAGGCGTCGTATGCATTGCCTAATTATCTTAGAGGGTGAACATGCACATTTGATTTCCAGTTTTACAAGGATACATTTAACCAAACTTGTATTATTAGATTAAGCATGCTAATGAGGCATTTAACAATTGCAACTCAAATAAAAATAAAACCCTAAGAAACAGGATGTATAATGCACATAGAAGCTCCTAAAACATAGTTTCTAAATGCTATGAGAATGCAACAGTAGTCTTATAACATTTATTTACTGGTTATTTATTGGTTATTAACTGATCATGGTGACGAAATGAGTATAAGAACAGGATGAAAGTAACGGGCCTAAAACAGGATCTCTAGTGTATGAGATGCATGTCCTATACGTGATATCTATTGCGCAAATAGGTAAATAAAGTCCTGTAAGCATGTTTTCTACCCATTACTTAAACTAAGCATGCATAACCCACTCCCTTATTCACTATTCAAACCCCAATCATTCGTTTACAAATTATTACAAACCAATGATAGCTGAATAAAGAATAAAAATAAGAAGTTATTCTAAAGGGAGCCTTCAATCAGGCCCAATCTTCCAACCTCACTCCTTTCGAGTTTCACAGCCTTTGCCATGGTCTGGGCGCGGCAAAGCTCCCTAAAGCCCCATTGGGTCCCTGGCCAATACCAGCACCCAAACACTTACCAAACTATTGAACAAGTGCAGTGTGTGATTCCCAGCCTTGTGCATCAAAGTTCAGTGAGTACTCAGAGGTACCCAAAGAAATGCTTACACGAAGGGGGTAGAACCTAATCTCTAAGAGTAGTGAGAGTGCTTCATATAGTTTTAAAGGAATTGAGTTGAGAAAAACAGTTTGAAAATGATCAATCTAGAATCAGTTCTTGAAAGAAAACAATAGAAGAGTGTAACAGTTTTGGAAGAAGGTGAGTAGGGCAATCTCAGAACTAGAATATCACACATAGTTCAGGGAAGCAAACACAAACAGTGGAAAGGAGAAATGGGGACAAGTAGTTCACATGTAAGAGCATATTTGCACATACGCAGACATCAGAGAAAGCATTTCAGGACTTAAACAGTCACAACACATTTCATCACAAAGTGTTCATGCCAGGAGCTTAACAACATTAGATTGAGGGATGCCAAACAGGTTCACACATCATGTTCAGGGAAGAGGTTCAGGATTACTTGGTAGCTAGGAGGGTCATGAATACATGCTGATAATGTACTGGGGTTAGGGAGTAAGGAAGAATTGTAGTAAACAAGTAGGGAAAACAGTAGACATGCTGAATTAAGGGAAGGGTAATCACATTAATGAACTAGTGAAGAGACATGCTAATTGAAATGTAAACAGAAGAACCATAAGTAGAAGCATAAAATAAATAAGAGAAAGTGCAATACGAATAAAAACATGTTGTTTTGGAGGCTGTAAATCAAATAGAAGACATACCGGTCAAGAGTGAGAGAATAGAATAGTAACGTGCAGGGAAGTAGAGCAATAGACAGTTGTGTGCAGAGCAAGAGAGAAGCAATGTATAGAGCAATAAAATAGTAGAGTAACAAGTTACTCAGTCTTGGCTTCCAGCCGACTGGTTAGCCAGTAGTCAATAAGAGAAGCGAGAGAGAATGTGTAGGAAAGTAAGAGAGAAAAATGGGTACGCTTGTCTCTGTTATGCAGTGTGTTAAAGTATTTATAGTTTTGAAAACAAGTAGAGAATAAGGTAACAAGTACTGACTTAACATAATTATAGAAACAGTACCAATTGGAATCAATCACAGGATTAGGGAGTCATGATTCGAATGGGTACAAGTTATATCAGATAAGGAAAGAATCACTTAGACTACTGAACTCTACCATAATAGGAGTAGTAAAACATGTAACATGCAATAAATGCCAAATACATAATATTTCAAGTAAGGAAAATATATACTGAATATTTGAAAGTATGTTTATGCGCATAAATATGGTAAAAATGTAAATTAATTCTGAAAATTAGTCAAAGAATCATAGATGAGATTAAAATCACAAGGAATTAGTTTTAAGTAAGGAAAGCATCTCACAAATAAGGAAGTGATTCAAAATCAGTGAAAAGCTTCTAAGAAAACATATACAAAATCATGGATTCGAAGAGATGCACAAAATCGGCGGAATATTTGGTAAACAATGAATAACCAGACCTACTAAACACAATAGGCAAAAAAATCACAAAACCCTAAGCAATAAATCATAGAAACAGTAGAAGGTTGGAAACCCTAACAACAAAATTAAAGCATAGAACTCAAAGAATAACCCAGAAGAACACACAAACAAGCAAATAATACAAACACAAACATATAAAGCTAGGGTTTCATCAGACTTAAGCAAAAGTGTTTAGAAATAGTATTGAGAATCACGAATTAGTATTCAAAATAAAAAAATAAAGTGATTTCGAAAAGGGGTTCAGAAACCCTAGTTTCAAAAAGGGAACAAAACATTTAAAACTTGAGCAATCGTAAAGATCGAGTGGGGAATAGTGTAAAACATAAAGGTGTGAGTTAAAATCGTTAAAAATACAGAGATTTAAGAGGTCTGGGTAGAGATTAGGGTTTCATAAGAAACCAGTGAGAGAAGTAAGAGAAACCTGGTTGTGAAACTCAGTAATAATAGTGTTCATAGCACCATCAGACCAAAACCCATCGGAGAAA
Organism: Nicotiana glauca; assembly: GCA_026770625.1. Taxonomy (NCBI): domain Eukaryota; kingdom Viridiplantae; phylum Streptophyta; class Magnoliopsida; order Solanales; family Solanaceae; genus Nicotiana; species Nicotiana glauca. The sequence continues at coordinate 101,736 of MU747276.1, read as the reverse complement.
GGTTGTAGACAAACGAGGCAAAGCTTCAGCGACCATCTCGTATGGTAGAGGCTTCTGGGGTCTCAAGGATAGAGAGAATCGGCGGGATAAGGCTTCACGGCGGCTGGTGGTCGAAAGAGGTGAGGCTGGAGGTGGCCGGAGAGATGGTGAAGGCCATCGGAGAAGAAGAACCAGAAGGTTCTAGAGAGAAGGAGGAGAGGAAGAGACGAAGTAGAGAGAGAGAGACCGGTCTCGAAGAGTGATGGGTCAAGAGGGGGGTAGGTTAGGATTTAATTAAGGAAAAAAGATTTGGGCCGTTGATCTTATTTGATCAACGGCTAAGATTGTTTCGGGGCTAGGCCGGGTTAGATTAGAGGTTGGGCTGGGTCAGAATTTAATTGGTTCTTGGGTCAATTGGGTTAAATTAAAATCTGATAGGGTGGGTTAAAATTGTGGCTAAAATTGCAATAATAATGTGCTATATGTTAAATATCCAATTTCCCCCTTTTATTTTATATAAAATAGTTAAAATGATTTTAAAAATAAATTTAAAGCACTGAACTAATTAATAATGTATAAGTATTAATCTAAGAATACTGGAAATGATTTATAAATGTAAAATGCTGTTAATCGTAATATAGGCTATAATTGCAATTTTATGCAAATTAGCTTTAAAAATATCAAATAAATTTGTAAAAATATGCAAAAATCACCTTAAATATATCTTTGTGTAAATATGAGAATGGAAATAAATTATTCACCAAAAATGATAGTTTGGGGATGATTATTGAATTTTGTACTGCTAAAATAGACAATAAATCGATTTTAAAAATCTAAAAAATAGGGAAAAATACCAAAACTCTTGGGCATACTTATATATGCATACACATGTTATATTGAGCACAAAAAATAAATAGAAAAAATTGGGTATCAACATCACCTTCATTCTCTCCTTGTATAATCTTGTGCTCTCAAAATCATGATATCAGAACTCATCAAGCTCGTGAAACTCCGTGACTGTACTTGTTCTTGCAGCTTCAATATCGAGATTCAACTGTCTCAAGGCCCACCAAGCTCTATGCTCCAACTCCACTGGTAAATGACACGCTTTCCCAAACACCAACTTGTATGGCGACATGCCTATTGGAGTTTTGGAAGCGGTTCGATAAGCCAGAGTGCATCATCTAACTTTCTTGCCCAATTCGTTCTTGTAGTGTTCACAATCTTCGTCAACACTCTTTATTTCTCTGTTCAAAACTTCCACTTGCCCGCTTGTTTGCGGGTGATATGGAGTGGCGACCTTGTGGCGTACATCATACTTCTCCAACAACATTGCTAAGCCTCTATTACAAAAGTGAGTGCCTCTGCCACTGATTATTGCCCTTGGAGTGCCAAATCGGGTGAATATGTTCTTCCTCAAAAATCTAATTACCCCATTTGCATCATTTGTAGGGAGCGCTGCAGCCTCCACCCATTTGGACACATAGTCCACAGCGACGAGTATGTACTTGTTGCTATATAAGCTGATGAAAGGCTCTATGAAATCGATTCCCCATACATCAAACACTTCTACCTCCTGAATTGGGTTCATAGGCATCTCATGTCGGTGGGAGATATTCCCATTTAGTTGGCATTCATCGCAACCTTTATCCATAAATGTGTATCTTTGAACAATGTTGGTCAGTAGAAGCCCGACTCTAAGACTTTCGCAAATGTCCTTACTCCCCCGAAGTGCCCACCATATGGGTGACGCGTGACATGCCTGTAAAAATAGAAGACTGGTCTATCTTAGGGATACATCTCTGGATCATGTTATCAATACAAATACTGAACAGATAAGGTTCATCCCAATAATACATGCGGCAATCACGAAAGAAATTTTTCTTTTAGAGAGAGGAAATGTCATAAGGAACAATACCGCTTGCCAGGTAGTTTGCAATGTTTGCATACCATGGTGCTTACTCAAGACTTGTGGCTAATAGTTGTTCATATGGGAAAGTTTCCAGAATCTCTTCTACCTCAACCTTCTTCTCAGCTCCTTCCAGTCTAGACAAATGATCAGTTACTTGGTTCTCTGTTCCCTTTCGGTCACTGATCTCCAAATCAAATTCTTGCAGCAGTAGCACCCATCGAATCAGGCGCGGTTTTGACTCATTTTTCTCGATTAAGTACCTGAGAGCAGCATGGTCAGTATAAACAATTACCTTTGAGTCTATCAGGTATGACCTAAATTAGTATATTGGATGCATGATTTTATATTTTCGTTGCCCAAGAACTGCTCCCACATCACAGTCACTTGAATCACATATCAACTCAAATGGTTGTTCCCAGTCAGGGGAAGCTATGATAGGTGTTGTTACCCATCTCTTCTTTAATTCCTCAAACGCTACCCTGTAGTCATGAGAAAATACAAAAGGGTAATCTTTTCAAGTAATTTGCACAAGGGGTTAGCAATTTTAGAAAAATCTTTTATAAATCTCCTATAGAAACCGGCGTGCCCAAGGAAACTTCTAATTGCTTTGAAGGAAGTGGGTAGTGGAAGCTTTTCTATCACATCAACCTTTGCATGATCTACCTCAATACCTTTACTCGACACTAGATGCCCCAAGACTATACCTTTCTGTACCATGAAATGGCATTTTTCCCAGTTGAGTACCATTAGTCTCGACACACCTTTTCAATACTCTTCTCAAGTTCACAAGGTAATCATCGAATGAGTTCCCCACTGTCGATGCCCCCTTTTTCTAAGGCGAAATCGGGTTTATGACATTTAGGAGGACAACTCGTTCCCTTTTGGAAATTGGGTTTGGATTTGAAGAGTCGCCACCTAATGATTAAGTGCATTAGGACACTATAAAGGGCTTGAGTTTGAAGAACCAGAGTTTGGGTAAGAGCTAGAAATTATCTCGAGGGGAAGGTGTTAGGCACCTCAATATCCACTAGTGTGGTTCCCGGCCATGTCATATTGTGACTTCACATAATCAAGTAGGCAATTAAGGACTGAAATAGAAAGGGTTCACACACAATGTTGCAAGTAAATCGAAACTTGAGAAAGGTAAAGAAGGGCAGAAATTTTGTGAAAAAAGATTTGCGTAGTTTTACAAGAAAAGATGAAAGCAAATAAGGGGAGAAGGGTCCTAGGTTTATAATTAATATGGATCGCATCAATGCAATATCCAGCAATCACTCCTCTGAAGAGGGGTTGCACGTGATATTAGTGCATCGGTCATCATATCTATATCTACCCTTCCCACCTCGCTAAGGTATTAAAGCGCGGAATGGTATCATTACTTATTGCATGCTATTACCCGCCCCAATCCTATCAGTCTCGTAGGTGTTAAGACTACTAGTCCTAAAAGGGGGGGAGTTTGGGCTTTTTCAGAGTTTTAAAAAGGACAAAAGTCTAAGCGACAAGCAATAACAAGTAGCACTTAAGAGGGAAACAAATAACAATTAGGGCTCAGGTAAGCCTCCTCTTCAAAATAGCAAATTAATTAGCATGACTTACAAGTACTGGTTTGGTCTGAATTAAATTAAGGCGTAGGATAGGCTGATTCATCACATATTTCTCAGACGAGGAGTCCGGACTAGCCTTGTCTGGATGTAATTGCCAAAGACTGGCACAATTGATTAATTACCTAATAGTTTGCCTAGGTGAGGGCCCATAGGTGTGATATCTAATAAAGAAAGCTACTGTTTTTAGAAAGGGATCTGCAGGTTTTAATAATGATTTTAGGTTCAAAAACGAGGCTGATTCAGTTAATTTAGTACTATAGGCATGGTCTCTAAGTGTCATTGATTTTAACAGTTGCAAGAGTCCTATAGGCATGATCTCTAGACGAATTGATTATTATTAGACCTCAAGTTGCTTGCCTAGTGGCGTACATATGCAGAAGTATAGAAAGACTTATAGACATGATTTCTAGATGCTGACATGCAGAATTATAAAAAGTTCTATAGGCGGGTTTTCTAAGTGCAGAAGAATAAAAGACCCTATAGGCAGGTTTTCTAAGTGCAGAAGAATGCAGAATTATAAAGACCCTATAGGCATGTTTTCTAAGTGCGGAAAATGCAGAATTATAAATACCCTATAGGCATGTTTTCTAAATACGGAAAATGCAGAATTATAAAGACCATACAGGCATGTTTTCTAAGTGCAGAAAAATACAGAATTATAAAGACCATATAGGCATGTTTTCTACCCTTTACATGCATTCTGTCACGACCCATTCCCATAACAGGTCATGATGGCGCACAACAACCTTGCCGGGCAAGCCAAATGCGGAAGACATTTCTAAGTTTAAAAACATCACTATTTTTTTAAGAAGGGGAATAAGCATCC
>MU747276.1:77354-96045 GCA_026770625.1 Nicotiana glauca | reverse complement strand
TCACTGGCACGTGCCCGATCGGTAACCAGATGAATCGGCCTCAGAACCTGTACATTTAAGTACAGAAGCGTAGCATGAGCACATAAACAATATGTACCCAGTGAGTATCCCACCTAATCTCGAAGAGGTAGAAACGAGAGGCCGACTTGATACCCACTAGGTCAAGATAATATTACAATAATGATGTACAATTTAGAACATAAATAGTTCATTATCATGGGAGTCATAATCATGCTCTTAATCATATTTTTTCTTTATTACTTTTTCCTCTTTTACAATAATTAGCAATAAATCATGAAAGGTCTAAGCTCGAGCATACATGTATATATAAATCATGTGCAACAATGTCGAGGTTGACGACCCGCTCCAACAGAATATAAATTGTGCACTGTCGAGGGTCGAGCGGCCCGTACCATAGATGCATCTATTTCACCGAGACGATCGGCCCGATCCACAAATATCAATTTAAACATCAAGAATGCACACAAAGGCATCATTTATACACAAGGAAATCCTTACAAGGTTCAACCATATTGGTATGATCACTTTTCGTTCTTCTCTAGTCTCTTAACATATCATAAAATATCACTTTGATAATTCAAATAGTGGATATCTCACATTAGGCATGATGTGGGTCTTAAACTACCCAAACATTTAATATCATACTAGCTACGCACGGACTCTCGTCACCTAGTACGTACGTAGCCCCCGCATTTAATAGCAATTTATCATTTATTAGTCCGAAAGGGACAATTCCCCCTCACGAGGTTAGAAATGAGACTCACCTCGCTCCGAAGCGCACTTCCAACTATCAAGAACAAGCCTGAAACCTCAAAGCGAAGCCGAAAGCACACGAACTAGTTAAACAATATAGGGATTAGTCAATAAGGGCTTACAAGGTTGAATTCTAACTATTTAAGTGATTTCCCAACCTTTCCCATAAATTTTCTAAATTCTGACCCCGAGCCCATGTGCCCGGACCCCGAGATTTTTTGAAGAAAATTATTCTCTATAACCTAAGGATCACTAAAATGTGATTTCTAGTTCATTACATAGCTAATTATGTGGTTAAATCTTAATTTCATAAAAACCCTAGGTCTAGCCCTAACCCCTTTGATTTTACTTAATTATTAGTGTTAAATATATCTAATATTCCTGTATTTAAACTAAGAATGAGTGGGGATTACTTACCTTGTGATGTTATGTTGAAATCCCCCCTTTGGAATCACCAAAATCGCCCAAATGTATAATGAGAAACGAAGGAAATTGGGTTGGGTTCATATTTAATGAACTCTACTGTCCCAGCGATTTTCGCTTCAGCGGACGAATTTCCGCTTCTACGGAATCCGCTCTTGCGGAAAAAGGGCCGCTTCTGCGATCCTGGCAGAGATTGGAAGTACCGCTTTTGTGGTCCAGAAGCCGCCTATGCGGGACCGCTTCTACGGTCTAGAAATCGCTTCTGCGATTTTCCCTGAGCTGCCCCACACCGCTTTTGCGATCAAACGACCGCTTCTACGGTCCAAGAACCACAGAAGCGGTTATGACAGAAGCAGTAGATGAAGTTTTTCCCAAGTTTTCAACTTCACTCGAACCTCGACCATTTGACGCTCGGGGCTCCCGAGCCCGGCCCGAACATACCGACAAATTTGAAATCACGAGGCGGACCTGCTCGAACCCTTGAAACACTCAAAACAACGCTAAATAGAGGAATCAACCCCCAAAACCAAATGAATCAATTCATTGAACTTCAAGTTCTTAATTCTCCTTCAACGGGTCAAAACGCCCTTAAACTACTCGGATTGACACCAAATTTTACGGGTAGGTCTTAACTGATATTTCGGACTTGTACCAAGTTTCAAAATAAAAATCCGAACCCGATACCTATGAAAACAATGATTTCTTAGTTTATTTAATTCTTTGAAACTTAAACTTAACAATTTTACATAAAAATTCATTACTCGGGCTAGGGACCTCGGAATTCGATTCCGGACATACGCCCAGGTCCCATATTTTCCCAAGGACCCTCAAAAATTGTCAAATCACGATTCCGGGTCCGTTTCCCCAAAATATTGACCGAAGTCAAACTTGGCATTTTGAAAGGAACTTAAAGAAGCAAATAAGCTTAATCTTGCTCAGAACTCTTATAACTTCTGAACCACCCGTCCTCGCAAGTCATAAATTAGCTAAAGCAAGTGCAAAAAGTATTATTTAAGGAAACAGGGTTCGAGAATGCAAAATGACCAGTCGGGTCGTTACACATTCAGTCCCCATCCCTTTCCACTATCTATCCCAATAGTTATTACAAAATTATTACAGACCGAATGAATCAGAAAGAAGGTAAAAAAAATACTTCAGCGATTACAGCTACATCCAAATAGCCTAATTCAGACTCGAAGTCCAACAATATGAGTTAAACCAACTTCCAAGATCAGATTTCCAAAAGACTTTCTCATATTTGGGGTGTGTCAGAGTTCCCAAGAGCCTCAAAGGGACTCATGGCAATGCTTTCACCCCAAACACATTTCAGAATCAAGAACATAGTGCAGTGTGGAAAGGTCAGCTCTCAAATGTCCAAGTTCAGAGGGAACTCAGGGTCCCAAAGCAAGGATCATATGAGAGGCGCAGAGCTTAAGATTTTAGGAATAGGTGTAAGTGCACAAGGGAAAGGGAATCAGGGAGAGACAGGGCAGGCTAGTGGTCATGCCCAGCAATTTGGATGCTGGCACACCCCTGACCAGTCTGCTAGTCAGCATTAAGAGTTAGGATCCATTATGGATCAATCCAAGGCCTGGATAGTAATTAGGATATTGTCAGGCCAATAGCTTAACTCAGCACATAGAAGGGAATATGGGTAGAGGATTCATAATAGAAACAGAAGCAAAGAAAGGAGATATGGAGCACAAAATACAGCATGTAGACAGTAAAGTAAACAAGGAGTCTGAAACTGTAAAGTAAACACATAGGGGGTGAGGCAGAATATTTAAACAAAGGACATACCAGTTTCACAAAAATAAGTAAGCAAAAGTAGCCTTGAAATAACCAAATTGCAAATAGCAATTCCATACGAGCTCAAGCAAAGCAGGATTAGAAAACAGTATTGCAAGAAAAAGTAAGTTCAGTGTGTGAGTTGGTGTATTTTCGTGTGTTTCTGATTTCTGAGAGTTGATTGATGATAGAAAGAGGGAGGAATAGGTCCTTATATAGTTTCTAAAAGCAAGTAAGGCAGGCAAAGAGTGCACAAACATAGAAACCAATCAATTAGTATCAATTAAGACAACTAGACTCCTTTAATTAAGGGGTCTAGGTCAAACGGCTAATCAAGATGGAACAAGGAGGAAAAATCAGTTTACCAAGGCATATAGTGCACAAATAAGGTCAAGTACATAGTTAGTAATTAAGGAAAGATGGAATAGTAGTGTTCTTTTTAAAAAAATAAGGTATCAGTTTGAAAATAAGTCAAAAGGGACTCCGGATCCCATTGTAATCACAAAGGACCTCAAGTAATTAAGGAAAGAATAAATTCAAACGCTGGTAAAGAATCACAGAAGAGATACACAAGACCAATTATTTAAGGGAAACATCACAAGCCTAGGATTTTTACACAAAAGGATAAAAAATAAACAGCCAATAGAGTGAAAGAGATTCAGTCGAAAGAAATCAATGCCGAATCACTAGCATGATTAGAGGGATTTCAAAATCAGTACTGGGTGAAATCTTTTGAAAGGGAAGCTTTTCCCTCATATATAAAGCATACAGTTCAAACAAAGAAAATCTAACAATGAAAGTTTCAGAATCATAGGCAAGTAAGATTTTGAGTTCGATTACAGGCTCATCGTGAGTCTGTAAACTTAGGGTTTCAAAGTGAAACCCTAGTGCCATCTACCCAAAGAAAAACCCCAAGATTTAGGGTTTCAAATGGAATCAGGGGTGAGGAATCATTCAAAGTTATTGAGAGAGGCAGACATACACAAACAAACACAGAAGAAAAAGAAACTACGAGTTTTAAGACAAAAGGTAGGCAAAAACATGCCGAGCAAGAATATCAATGAAACTTAGTAAAGTGAAACAAAATCAAAGCATGAACTTAAACACGTATAGCAAAGAGTGAGGAGCAACGACTTAGGTTATCATGTGAATAAAGAACAGAAAAGAATCTTTGCAAAAATCAGGAAAGAAATAAGAGAACAAACTTAAACATAATAGGAAATAAACAAGCGAGCATAAACACACATAAGGGGGAGAAAAAGAGTCAGAAAACCTTTAAAGAAGTTTTTCCAGAAAACCCTAGAATCGGATTCGAACAATTTTTGAAAAGAAATTTTGGGGAAAAGCCCTAAAACGTCTATTAAAGACCAAACACATCACAGATCTGAAAGAAATAGACGAGTAAAGAGCCTTAGAAGGCTTTAAAATGGCAGAGAAGACCCTAGGATGAGAAGGTCTTGAGGAAAGTCGTATCCTGAGTCGAAGAGACTCATATTGCTGTGTACATGCCGGAAAATGGTCGGAGAGGCCATGGATCTTGCAGATCTGAGACAGATCTAAAGGAGACCATGGGAGTCAGGCCTCCAATCTTCGAATAACTTAAGTTAGTGGTGAGGGAGAGTGAGCACAGACCACCTATGGTCACGGTTGCCATAGATTCCGGTGGAAGATGAGACGGAGATCGGTGGAATAGGGTTAGGGTTTCGGAGGGCTAGAGAGTTTTCTGGGAGACGAAGGGAGTTTTGACGCGGCTGTCTTCGGGTAAATGAGCTAGGGTTGGGGGTTAGGGATTAAAAAAGGAAATAATAAGTTATGGCCGTTGATCAAAACGATCAACGACCAGGATTTAAAAGAAAAATCGGACGGGTTCAGTAATTGGGTCAAGGGGTCGGGTAAAAATTTAAATTAGGTCATTTAATTGGGTGGATTTGGGGTTTGATTTTGGGCTAAAATTAAAATGATGATTGGCTATATGTTAAATGGCCAATTTCTTCCTTTTTTAATTTAATTAAAATAGCTAAAATGATTTCAAAAACAAATTAGAAACTCTAAACTAATTAACAATATATAAACATTAATTAAAAAAATTTCAGGAATAATTTTATAATTGTAAAATGCTATTAATCGTAATATAGGCTATAATTGCAATTTTATGCAATTTAGCTTAAAAAAATATCAAATAAATTTATAAAAATATGCAAAATTACATTAATTATATTTTGGTGTAAATATGAGGATGGAAATAAATTATTCACCAAAAATGATAATTTGAGGATAATTATTGGATTTTGTGCTATTAAAATAGATAATAAATTGATTTTAAAAATCTTTAAAAATTAAAAAAAAACAAAAATCTTGGACATGCTTATATATGCATACACATGCTATTTTGAGAGTATTTTGAGTATAAAAATACATAGGAAAAAATTGGGTATCAACACCCACCACTAAGAAGTCATCCATGAAAACCTCAATTATCTCCTCTACTATATCTGTGAAAATGGACATCATACACCGTTGGAATGTGGCGAGTGCATTGCATAGTCCAAACGACATTCTACGAAAGGCATATATACCATAAGGGCAGGTGAACAACGTTTTCTCTCTATCCTCCGAGGCTATATAAATCTGATTATACCCCGAGTACCCATCCAAAAAGTAAAAGTGAGACCTCCCTCCAATCTATCTAGCATCTGATCAATGAATGGTAGTGGGAAAAGTCCTTCCTGGTAGCCAAGTTCAACTTCCTGTAATCCATATAGATTCTCCAACTTCTGACTGTTCGTGTAGAGATCAATTCATTATTCTCATTTTCACTACCGTCATACCTCCCTTTTTGGCACACACTGAACTAGGCTAACCCAATTACTGTCAGAGATGGGGAATATGATTGCCGCATCTAACCACTTAATCACTTCTTTCTTCATTACTTCTTTCATGTTGGGGTTCAGCCTTCTTTGATTTTCTCTGGAAGGTTTGTGCCCATCTTCCAATAAAATCTTATGCTTACAGAAGGCCGGGCTGATACCCTTAATATCTGTAATGGTCCAACCAATTGTAGTCTTGCACTCCATCAGTACATGAAAAAGTTGTTCTGCCTGCACATCTAACAAACTAGATGAGATAATAACAGGTAAAGTGGAGTTAGGTCCCAAGAAGGCATACCTGAGATGAGATGGCAGTGGTTTCAGTTCCAACTTTGGTGGCTCTTTATTGATGGCTTAGCTGGAGGAGTTTTTCTTTCCTCTAAGTGCAAGGGCTCAAATTCGAGCTCCCTTCTCCAAAAACCTAGTCCTTCAAGAGTAAGTACCCGCTCTGCCAAGTCTTCTCCATTGGCTTCATCTAAGTTCATGAGATAGGATACTAGAGGGTCTTTAGTATTCAATGTCTCATCTTCTTCCTCCAAAATTACATTCACGGCATCTATTAGAGAGCAGTTAGAAAATTCCTCGATATCTGCATAGATTTCTACACGTTGAATGTTATCACTTCATCATTTAATCTCATTTTGAGCCCTCTAGTTTCACAGTCAATCAAATTGGAATTTGCTCGTCAACCCGACAGTCGAGGATGACAAAATCTGTTGGGAACACAAACTTCCCAACCTATACCAATATATCATCTAGAATCCTAGAGGGCCTCTTCACTGTCCGGTCAGCCAATTGTAGTAACATGGACGTGGGTCTGGCTCTTCCAATGCCCAGCCTTTTATAGATAGTCAGGGGCATAAGGTTTATGCTTGATGTACCGCAAGTTCAACTTTCAAGACTTGGCCATGGTTACTCTGACTTAGACCTGCACTGTTGTTGTGACAAGACCCATAGCTGAGAAGTTGTCTAACCCAGGGAGTTTCACAATCCCTTGCACAATAATGTCCTCACAGCCCGGAATTGCTCCTACAAAACATAAAGTTCTTAATTAGAGCAATTTGTTATTATTTAACATTTAATTACCAATAAAGTGAAGCTAAGTTAGAGCATCAATAGTAGACAAACTACATAATTCTCGCATACTATCATCCGACTTCTCCTATATTGCACTTAGTGGACGAGTCATCGCCGAGCGAGGAGGAAGTAGTTCTGTTAAAAAGGCGGTGAGTAGAATTTGGCAGCGAGATAGTAGGAAATGAAGGGTCAACAAGGGGTGATCCCGAGCCGGCCACAACTTCATCTGAGGGCGACATGGGTTTGAACACAGAGACTTTCCGCCAGCAGAGGTTTCAAAAATTGCTCCTTCATCTGAAGTCATTGCCAAAGAAGGAGGGCAATCAGAAGCGGCGGAGGCCGTTCTCAAGGGTGATCCGTCACCATTCGGGCAGACTAATGTTCCTTCATTGATCAAGGAGAGATGGATGGATATGGCTTGGACGTCTATGAAATCGGTTCCGCCATCGTCCCCGAAAAGGTATGGATGTTCGATGAGGGGTTTACTCGGGTGGAAGTGAGGACGAAGGGATCTACTCGCACCATAGTCATTCCCTTAGACTGCGACTTATTGGTCAATATAGTGAGCGTAGTTCCTTATTTGGTTCCTCTCTTCTATAGCACCGAAAATAGGACTTTACGGACATTTAATGAAGTCGATCTGTCGTTAGGCATTTCTGGAATGGCTTTGAGGATAAGGTTATTTTTGTTGTTGTTGTTCTTGTACCTTACGTCCTTTCTCTGTTTTGTTTTTATTGACTCTTTTTGTCTCTTCCTTTTTCACTAGACTCTTATTTTGGAGATCGAGAGCGCCCGCCGAGAGGATAAGCGGAAGGTTGTTTTTAAGAAAATAGTTTTGAAGTTTTGTGAGTACCGTGCCAACTACCATGAGATACGCACCCGATTCGGTACGGGCAATAGTTTCCATTCTCTTAGAGATGAGTTGAGGCAGAAGGACGATAAACTTGTGAGGGTCATCGAAAAATGTAACGAGCTCGAGGAAGCGCTTAGAGCTAAGGAGGACGAGCTCGAGGAGAGCGGGGGGTCGCAGCAGAGTGTGCCGATCTTCATGCCCAAGTGGAATCCCTAAGGGATGAACTTGAGCAGAGTTCGACCAAGGCCAATGACTTGAGTGATGAGTTGATCAAGAAGACGGCAGAGTTAGAGAAGGCCAAGGGGGCTAGGATGGTGGATTTGGCAAAGGTAGCAGCTTTGGAGGAGGTCGTCCGTGTTCTTAGATCTGAAAGGGCAAGTAAAGCAAAGTCGACCATGCTCAGGGAGGCCAGGCTGGATAGGGGTGGGCATAATACCGACCGAACCGAAAAAATGGTCGAATCGTGAATTTTGATTTTTCGGTTTCGGTTTCGGTTTAATCGGTTATTCGATCGGTTTGCGGTTTTGAAATTATTAGATTTCAGTTTTTGGTGCGGTTTATGGTTTTGATGTTTCGTTTTTCGGTTAAACCGAAAAATTGAAAATTTTGGGTATGCTCAAAACCTTTGAAATTCTTGTCAAATTTCTTTGTACTAAAAGTTAAACGACATTGGTTAGATTAGAAAATCTATGATTTTAAGTAACCATCTAGAAAATAATTGAGAAAGAAAGGTCTAGATGTATGTTATCAAACATTTTCACATTGTTGGTCAGATTAGCTAGTTTAACAAGTAAGTACTTGTTTAATAAGTAAATTAAGTAGTCAATGTATAGAGAAGAAGTTGTAAGCATTTTTTCTATTTTTACATTTGCCTTAAAAGTTAACTTGGACTTAACTCTTTAATAAAGGGCAATACATATAATTAATAGTAAAAAATAGTTTTTCATCTATCAAAGCTTTCTGATTTAGAATAAAACTTTCCTGATTTTTTGATTTTAAAAAACATTAATCAGTGGGCAATGGCACATCTATTATAATCAGTGGCACGTCTATTATAATCGCTGTGAATTCTTAAAATCAATGGCACGTCTAATATATTCAGTTACATAAGTAGTCTACATTGGATATAAAAATCTTGAACCCTTAATAACTAAAAAATTAAACAGCAAAAAGTCAAACCGAACTTTGAAAAAACCGCACCGAACTGTAAATATTTTGGTTATTAAAATTACAAAATCAAAAATCGATAAACCGAATAGTACTTTTATAATAACCGACCAAACCGACCGACGCCCACCCCTAAGGCTTGATGAGCGGGCTGGCGAGCTTGAGGGAGAGGTTTCGAACTTAAATGATCAGGTTGCCGCTCTCGAGGCCAAAAGGGCGCATCTATTGGCTCGACCATCCTCTAACACTTCTGCTTATCCTGACGTTGTGTAGGATTCATAATAGAAGTGGATCCATGTCAAGGCCCTGCTAGACATATTTAGGGACTTGATGGCGACATGAAGAGTGAAGTTGAGTTCGAGGGTGCTCATGCCAAGGCACGCATAGCTTGAGTCGTATATGGTTATGATACCACCATGCCACGAGCGAGCAACGATGAAGATGAGCTTTGGTGGAATCGATCAAGGTGCTTGGTACGATGATGCGTACTCGACCGGTGAGGATGACAGCGGGGATGATGGCGGTGATGATGGCAGGGATGACTGGGGGGGGGATGCCGCTGAGTGATGATTTTTTTAAATCTTTTTTATGCTTTTGTGGGCATCTGTTCGGCCCTTGTAAGAGACCTTTTTGATTTGGAATGCTACTTTTGTTGTTTATTTCTGAGTCTTATATTTTTCCTTTGAATGTTTTCCTCGATTGATTGTCCTGATTTAAAGAATTGTTGGTAGGCTTTAAATCGAACATGGCCGAGTGTGTCTTTGATTAGTTCGAGTAAAGTTAAATGTCGCCTTAATTAATTCGGACGAGGTTAACTGTGAATGAAATTCGAGTTACGTCTTATATGAGTTGATTTGAGCGAGGTCGAATATGACTGTCTTTATTTAATTCGAGCGAGGTCAAATGTGAGTTGATTCGAGTGAGGTCAAATGTTACTCTTAATTAATTCGAACGAGGTCGAATGTGAGTTGATTCAAGTGAGTTCGAATGTGAATTTATTCGAGCGACATCGAATGTTACTCTTAATTAATTTGAACGAGGTCGAATGTGAGTTGATTCGAGCAAGGTAGAATGTTACTCTTAATTAATTCGAATGAGGTTGAATGTGAGTTGATCCGAGCGAGGTCGAATGTTACTCTTAATTAATTCGAACAAGGTTGAATGTGAGTATATTGATTGGTGCGGTGTTAAAACTTGGTGGATACATAGGCGAACATCATGTGCTTGTATGCTTTGCTTACATATACACATTGGAGAATTTTACACGTTTTTCGGGATGGTGTTCCAGCCCCAGTTTACCTAGTCCCTTTATTGGTCGACCTTGAGAAGTGTTCGAGGGGTCGAGCAATTAACTTGCTAACTTGTACTCTCACCTGCTCGTGCTTTAATTTTGAAATGTCCTAGTCGTCACCTCGTTAAAAACCTCCCCGAGAAAATCCAACTGGGACAACACTCAAGTGAGGGAAAAAGAGTGCGGCTTGGAGATCATATTTCTTTAGAAGTTGAAGTACTTGATGTGGGCAATGTTCTAGTTGTTTGGCAGTAGTTTTCCTTCCATCATTTCTAGTTGGAACGACCCTTTGCTTGTTGTCGTCGTAGTTTTGTATGGGCCATCCCAATTAGTCCCTAGATTTTCTTCTCGTGGGTCCTTGCTTGCCTATGTTTTGGCTTTTAGTACGTAGCCCTCGATTTTGAGCGGTATGATCTTTGCTTTTTTGTTGTAGTATCTCTCTGCCTGTTGTTTCTAGGTGACCATCCTTATGTAGCCATGTCTCTACGTTCTTCGACCTCATCGAGGTCTTGCCTCCTACTTTCATCGTTTCTCGGCCCTCTTTCGCGTGAGTACCTTAGACTTGGTTCTTCGACCTCGACTGATATTACTATATTGGTCCCATAGACCAACAAGTGTTGTTTCTCTCCTGTGCTTGTTTTTGGCATTGTGCAGTATGCCTATAGCATTTCTGGCAACAACTCTGGCCACAGTCCCTTGGCGTTCTCGAGCTTCTTCTTCATGATATTCAATATTGACTTGTTGGAGGACTCCGCTTGCACATTGACCGCGGGATGATATGGCGTGGAGAGTATTCTTTTGATATGCCATTTCTCGAAGAACTCAGCAATTTTTTCCCGGTGAATTGAAGCCCGTTATCACAACTGATTTCTTTAGGGAGGCCGAAATGACAAACAATATTTCTCCATATGAAGGAGATCACTTCTTGCTCACGTATTTGGGTGAATGCACCTGCTTCCATCCACTTGGAAAAATAGTCAGTTAAAACTAAAAGAAATCGTACATTACATCATCTCGCTGGGAGGGGTCCGACGATGTCCATCCCCTATTTGATAAAAGTCCAAGGCGAGGTGATTGAGTGGAGGTTCTCGCCCACTTGGTGTATCATGGGGGCGTATCTTTGGCATTGTACACAATTTTTAACGAACTTAGTGGCCTCTTTTTTCATTGCTAATGGGCCGCCATACATTTTTTTGTACAAGTCTTTATCGATGACGCTATACCTGGTCGCCTGCATTTGAAGCTTCTTGGGTCCTTTTCATCATTTGGAAGCACTTCGTCCCGCAAATATGTGATAATACAGTTGTGCCAGTCCCAAGTTAGGTTTATAGTTTGTACTTCGATTTGATCGATCTACGAGTGAAGGAGAGTCACCATGTTTCCTTCTTCGGTTATGCTTTTCATGGCCACTCCAAGTTTGGCAAGGCCATCTCTTTTGATATTCTATGCTCGAGGGATTTGTTCGAGCTGGCATTCGTCGAACTTGGGTAACAACTTGCAGATCTCGTCCTAGTATTTTTGTTATCTTTGTTCCTTGATTTAGAAAGTCCATGTGACTTGATTGACGATGAACTGAGAGTGGTACAGTAGGACGACTCATTTTCATCCGTACTTGATTGCTAACTTTAGCCCTGCAATCACGTCCTCGTACTCGGCTTCGTTGTTAGTCATATCTGGGCATCTTATGGACTGGCGAATTACTCTGCCTGCTGGGACCTCGAGCACGAGTCCAGTCCTGATCTCGACGTGTTAGAGTAGACATCAGTATACAAAACCCATAGGTCGTGTATTCTAGGGGAAGCACAGGCGGTTTCCTTTTTGACTTCAGGCATTATTTTTGTGCTGAAGTTGGCGACGAAGTCGGCGAGCACTTGTAACTTTATCGTCGTCCGTGGTTGATAGGTAAAATCATGCTCGCTTAATTCTATGGCCAACCTACCCGATAGCTCGGGTTTGTGCAGAATACTCCTCAAGGGAAAGGTCGTGACCACCGAGATGGGGTGATACTGGAAATAGGGTTTAAGCTTTTGTGAAGCTATGACCCAAGCCAGGTCTAGCTTTTCGAGGTATGGATGCCTCGTCTCAGCGTCAACTAGAGTTTTGCTAATATAGTAAATATATTGCATACCTTTGTTTTCTCGGACTAGGACCACACTCACAGCCATATTTGACACGGCTAAGTAGATGAGGAGACGTTCTCCGGGTTCCACCTTAGCGAGCAGTGGGGGTGAAAATAGGTACGCCTTCAATCCTTTCAAGGCTTCGATGCAATCGGAGTTCCATTGGAGTCCCTTGTCTTTCTTGAGTACGCCAAAAAATTTACGGCAAATATCGGAGGACCGTGAGATGAATCTTGACAACCTCTTACTGGTTAGGTTCTTCGGTATTCCTTATATAGCTTTGATTTGGTTTGGGTTGACCTTAATGCCTCGTTGTGATACCAAGAAGCCTAGGAACTTTCCTGAGGTTACGTCGAATGTGCATTTTTCGGGGTTCAATTTCATACCATATCGTCTGAGTATGTCGAAGACCTCTTTCAAGTGGTCGATGTGATCCTCTTTCCTTTTTGACTTGACCAACATGTCTTCGATGTAGACTTTAATGATTTTGATGAGATGGTTATTGAACATTTTTGTCACCAACCTCTGATACGTCGCCCCCGCATTTTTCAGTTTGAAAGGCATCACTATGTAGCAGTACGTCCTCTAGTGAGTGATGAAAGTGGTCTTTTCTTAGTTTTCCTCCTCCATGAGGATATGGTTATAGCCCGAGTAGGCGTCTACGAAGCTTAATAGCTCGTGCCCAACTGTTGCGTCAATGATCTGGTCAATATGGGGTAGTAGGAATGAGTCTTTCGGGCAGGCTTTGTTCAGATCCGTGAAGTCTATGACATCCGCTATTTCCCATTCTTCTTTTTTAACTGTGACCACGTTGACAACCCACTGAGGGAACTTTGATTCTCTGATAGATCCGTTTTCTAGCAGTTTTTTAACCTCCTCGCGGACCGCGTCATTTATTGCAGATTTGATTTTCCGCCTAACTTGTCGCACTGTGGGGTAAAATGGGTCGACATTAAACTTGTGTGTTGCTATTTCTTTCGGGATGCCCAACATATCTGCATGGGAAAAGGCAAACAATTCTACGTTGTTAGCTAAAAATTGATGGAATTTACATGGTTCCTGAAGTTTGTGGCCGATATAGGCTTTTTTGTCGTGTTCATCTTTGTTGAGTTGTACGGGGTCGAGATCCTCTATGGTCGAACTATTAGCCTCTATAATTTTGGGGTACTCCATTATCACTTGACCCCGGCCCTGTTAATTGCTATGCAGCCCCGACTTTGCCTTTTAATTGTTGGCTATGTGTGCAGTCTTGGGCGATGCGATAACATTCTCAGGCAGTGCGTTGCTCTCCTTGGATGCTGAATACTATGGGAAATTTGATTACTTGATATAAGCTGGAGGGGACGACTTTCATGGCGTGTTTCCAGGTCCGACCTATGATGGCATTGTATGTCGTACCCTGGTCCATTATGTGTAACGTGGTCTCTAAAGTGATTCTGCCGGTTAGGATAGGTAGCGTGATTTCTCCAGATGTCTGCTCAACTGCATTGTTAAAACTTGTCAGTGTGATGCAGCGTAGCACTATCCTATCCTCGAGCTTTATTTGTGCTTAGAATTTAACGGTGGACAATGCACACGCTGCTCCTATCATTGACCATAATATGTTTTACTTCGGTATCTAGGATTCGGAAAGTAATAACAAGGGCATCATAATGAGGAAAGACCAAACCATGGGTATCCGACTTATCGAAGATGATACTTTCTTCGAGTTATTCATACCATTCATGCGTGATTGACCGTTTCAACTTGTGGGTGGTTGTGAATTTTACGCTGTTAATTGACGCGTCGCCTCCTACTCCAATGAGCATTTGGATGATTCGAGTTGGGGAGGGCGATTTTGGTAGACCCTGATGCTGTTCGCATCTACGAACAAAGTTTTCCCTTCCTCAGTCGCTCAAAAGTTCTTTCAGATGCCCTTGGTGAAGCATGTTCATGTCCTCTTGCCATAGAGCGATGCAGTCCTCGGTTTTATGGCCCCGTTCCTGATGGAATTCGCAGAGGGCATTTGACTTTCTGGTGAAAAGGTCGAACCTCATCTTCGGCCATTTCACTTTGGGCTGAGTTTCTCCAGGGTGTAGACTATTTCTGAGGGAGAAACATAGAAATTATGAGCAGATAGTAGTGGAGGCATACCTCTTTTGCTTCGGTGAGTCCCTCTTGGCGGCCTAGATGGACTGTCTCCATGACGGGGATGTGGTATGACGACGACTCTGACATATGCTTGATGTCTTTCCCGGTTGGATCGCGAGCCTGCCTGGTCCTTTCTATCATCGTTTCTTAGATCTTTCCTGGAGTGCATTTGGACTGAGGTTAGCCGTTGAGTTGGCCCGTTGAGGCCATCCTCGTCAACTCGCACTTCGGCGCAGTATCCATTGTGTTTCTCATCCTAATTGGTTAGGGGATATTTCATTGTTTACTGTGAAAATGGTAACAACAATTAAATTTGTAAATCAGATTCTAAAAATACGTGATCTATTTTATGCTAGTTGTTTAGAGTAGTTGATGCTAACAATGTGAAGTTTAATGATGAAATGCAAGCTAAAACGAGACAATAATCAAACCGAAAGGCCTGCTGCCCGGGTATAGGACTGGTCGATGGGGGACCTCGGGGTCGATGTCTGGGTCAAGCTCGGGCTATCGAGGATAGTCGGGAATGGGATAACAGTTAGATTATGATCAAACAAAGCTCTATATGGCTAAGGCTAAGCGGTAAATAAAGAACAAGTAAGGAGGCGATAAACACTAGAGTGGCCTCGAGCTAGTGAGAGCAAGCGAGTTAGAGAGAAGAAAGAGAGAGAGAGATATTATTGCACTTGAGCAGAATAGTTGGAGCAACATCATCCCTTTACAAGGTAGTGCGAGTTCCCTTTATATAGGAGGGGAACTCGGCTATTAGTAAATGGGCATAAAGTATGGAGATGGGACGACTTGACACGACGCCTCGGCATAGGCTCTGGATAGGCCGGTCCTATTAGACTTAGCCATGTCCCTTGGGAGCTTCCCCCTCTGTTCAGGCTTCGATTCCCGTCTTCTCTGAGTTGGGCCTTGACGAGCCCCGAGGGAGGGGAATCGGTCGTGGCTCCCCGTCCTCGGGGTTTCGAGGCATTCTTCCGAAATGACTTGATGTAAGAAATTAAGTCCTCTGATTTTTCCGCGTACAGATAGTCTCCGTGTTTCCCAGAACGAAGCGATGGGAAATGATTCTGACACTTGACTCCTCGAGCTTCTTACGGCGATGTCATACCAATGATGCGACCCATGGCGTGAGCTTTTGTGGCGATCGGGGTGTCCCATGGAATTGTTCATTTTGACTTCATTCAATGCACTGCAAATTCCCGTTTTCCAAGGTGAATGTACCGCTAACAATTCGGTTTTTCAAGAATGCAGTAACTGCGTCCTCTTGTCAACCTTCCAAAGCCTCGATGACAGTGTTGTTAGCCCCTATAAATGGGGGTGCCTTGGCATTGTTTTTCCTATCCCTATACCCTCGTTGGCTCATTCTCCCATTCCTTCTTATAATCTTCTTCTATCCTCGAACACCATACTTGGGGCTCATGGCTTATTCTCCGAGTCAGGACTTGACTCGAGCTTGCCTGACCTTCAATATTTTGTGCCCGTGTGAGCGGATAGTAGTTGTTCCTATTTCTTTCCCTTGGGCATTTGCTGTTTTAACTATCTTGGGTCCAGTCTCCGAGTTGCGTTGCGATTCGAGCTTCAATTGACCCTTAATTTTTTTTTTTTTGATTTTCAAGCCGACGACGGTGGCTTTTACACTGTTTCGGCCGTTGAGACCTTTTAATATGTGGCCCGGAGGCTTGTATAGTTAACTATTTTGGATCATGTCTTCGAATCGGGTTACGACTCGATCTCATTTTAATCCTCAAGTTGTAAATTTTTAAGCTGGCGATAATGGCTCTTACGTTTTTTGGTCGTTAAGACCTTTTAGTGTGCGGCCCAGAGGTGCGTTTAGCTGGCGACATTGACTCTTACAGTTTTTTCCCGTGGTCTTTCTATAGGCTTTATTTTCCTCTCGTTAAGGTCTTTTGAAATAATTTTGCCTGACCCATCATCGGTTCGGGAAGAACCTCAATTTCAAGTCGTTAGCGGTGATGTTTGAGCACCTCGAAAGGCTTTTAGCTCATAGGCTGAGTAGATCAACGCTTTGTGATTTGGAGCTGACATGGTCGAAGCTCGTTTATGCTTGTTTGAAGGAAGCCTGTTTTAACCGATTCTTTCCGAAGTATATTCGAAGTAATGGCCTGCAATTTTGTTTAGCGACGGTCGGGCGTCCCCGAGTCGCGTTAGTTTGGATGTATCAGCCGTTTTGACCGTATTCATATGTGTTTGGCCGGAGACATTTTTGATCTTGAGTGACAGTTTTAGGCGTCTAAACCAAAGGTATGCCCTTTCGGGATTCTTACAAATGCAACGTATAGCCCAAACTTCAGGATTTTGAGTTTCATGCCTATTGAGGTCTTAAAGTTTTGTCATGCCTGTTGAGGTCTTACAGTTTGTCATGCCTGTTGAGGTCTTACAATTTTGTCATGCCTGTTGAGGTCTTACAGTTTTGTCATGCCTATTGAGGTTTTATAGTTTCATCATGCATGTTGAGGTCTTACAATTTATGATGCTTTGTAGAATAGGTCTGGTTACACCGAGTCTACCCGCTCGGGGTCTTACAGTTTCGGGTT
Organism: Nicotiana glauca; assembly: GCA_026770625.1. Lineage (NCBI taxonomy): Eukaryota > Viridiplantae > Streptophyta > Magnoliopsida > Solanales > Solanaceae > Nicotiana > Nicotiana glauca. Next base: position 78,994 of record MU747276.1, on the reverse strand, counting down.
TTCCAGTTCATGGCGATTGGTGACAGTCTCCGAGTCATCGAGTTTTCTTAGGCTAGAAGGCTGCTATTCGCGAGCTCGGAGTTGCCTTGCTGGGGATTTATGAGCCCGGAGTTCTGACCCCGGGGTCGAAACTCCTGACAACTTGTTGATGCTGAGTCTCCGAGTATCTCGGGATGCATTCGGTTGAGGGGTCCCTGTCGGGAGTATACTGAGATTTCCTTGTTTGGCGTATGAGATGCTAAAAAAATATTCTTTTATTGCTTAGCGTAAACACATATCGTTTCATTGTTGTGAGCTCGGCTCGCGCGGGCACGGATCTGTGACGATCCAAAGGGTCATCACCGAATTTCTCCCTTATTCCGTGCTTTCGAGGCCTTTAAAACCTCACTTATAGTTGTCTCGACTTGCGTGCGCAGTCCGGGCGCATAGCCGAAAAGCTTTTATGTTGAAATATGTAAAATTTATGAAAAATTTAAAGAATTTTGATATTAATATCATTAAAGTTGACTTCGGTCAATTTTTGGTAAACGGACCCGTACCCGTGATTTGACAGTCCCGGAAGGTCCGTAGAAAAATATGGGACTCGGGCATGTGCCCGGAGTCGAAATCCGAGGTCTAGAACCCGAGTAAAAGAATTTTTCTGATAAATTGTTTTTTTGAAATTGTTAAGGAAAATAAAAATGAAAATTGATTAAAAGACTATGGTATCGGGCTTGTATTTTGGTTCCGACACTCGGTACAATGTCTTATATATTGTTTAAGCGCTTTCTGTGAAGTTCGGTAGAAATTGGACGTCGTTTGACGTGTTTCGGACAATGAGTTCCAAGTTTGAAAGTTTATGAAGTTTAGAAGAAAAATCATGAGTTTTGAGGCTTGATTCAATGATTTTGATGTTGTTTTGGCAATTTGATCGCTCGAGTAAGTTCGTAGGATGTTATTGGGTTAGTGTGTGTGATTGGTTAGGAGCCCTGAGGGCTCGGGAGTGAATTAGAGGTGGTTCGGGGTGTTTTTACACATAGGTTGGTAGCAGATTTTTCTGCAATTTTTGCCCAGTGATTCCTTCTTCGCGTCTGCGGCCTTAGTCTCGCGTTCGCGTACCTTTCCCTGGTTCCTCCATCGCGTTCGCATCCTTTGCCTCGCGTTCGCGTAGAGTCATTTGACTCTGAGGATTCAGTCCCTTTTTACTCTTCGCGTTCGCATATATAGCCTCGCGAACACGTAGTGTTGCATACCCCTTCCTCGCGTTCGCGTTAGGGTCCACGCGTTCGCGTAGGCCAAGTTCTGGACCCCCAACATTTTCTTCTACACGTTCGCGTTCCCTTTCATGCGTTCATGATGTATTTCCCAGTTTACCCTTCGCGAACGCAGCCTCTTTCCCGCGAACGCGAAGGGCAATTTTGCCCAGCGATTTTTTTTTTTAGTCAAAAACAGAACCAGTGACGGGAAAAACATATCACTTCACGAACCCTTCCTTCTCCAAAGTCCTAGGGCGAATTTTAGAGAACGTATTCATCAAAACTTCTTGGGTAAGCATTATTTAACTTGTTTTCTTCAATTTCCTTCATTAATTACTGAAATCCTAGCCCTAAATCATGAAATCAAAGTAGAAATTATGGGTTTTTGGTAGAGTTAGGGTTTTG
>MU747276.1:33388-76883 GCA_026770625.1 Nicotiana glauca | reverse complement strand
TAATTAATGATTTTCTACATAATGTGAAAAGTTTGAGGATTAATTATGAATTGTGAATTCTTTGGAGCGTTGGATCAAACGATAAAATACTATCGAGTAAGAAAGGAAAGAATTGGAAAGAGATGTGATTATCTCCCTTGCCGGGATGTGTAAGTTGTTGTTATTGCTCCCTTGCCGGGATTTAGCTGTTTAATTGTGTTTTTCCCTTGCCGGGACATTTCTTGTTATTATTTATTTCCCTCGCCCGTTTGGTTGTGATTGCTGTTTGGGTGAGGAAGAGTGATTATGCACGAAGGGTCATTCCGTGCCATTGTTGATTATATTATGCACGAAGGGTCATTTCGTACCATTGTTGATTATATTACGCACGAAGGGTCATTCCGTGCCATTGTTTGATTATATTCGCACGAAGGGACATTCCGTGCTATTGTTGATTATATTATGTACGAACGGTCATTCCTTGCCATTGTTTGATTATATTCGCACGAAGGGACATTCCGTGCTATTGTTGATTATATTATGCACGAAGGGTCATTCCGTGCCATTATTGTGAGGGTTATGTGAGGAAAAGAACGAAGGGTGATGTCGTGTATTTTATTTGATTGACTTGGGTAAGGATAAGAGTAAAAGCACGAAGGTTGATGCCGTGCAACTGTTGGATTTCTTGTCTCTATTAATTATTGTTATGCCCTGTTTCTTATTTAAGTTGATGGCTTTTATATCTGGATTGTACTTCCCCATAGCATGTTTCCCTCCCTTTTAACTGTTTAGTTTTGGTATTCTTTACTTTTATTGCACATATATATATAGAACTGTACAGGTTGATTTGGTAGCCCTGTCTAGCCTCGTCACTACTTTGCCGGGGTTAGGCCAGGCACTTACCAGCACATGGGGTCGGTTGTGCTGATGCTACACTTCTGTGCTTTTTGCACAGATCACGGTACCGGAGCAACTTTTGGACCAAAGTAGTAGCACGTTGAGTGGGAGCTGACTTCAGTCCAGGGACTACGAGGTAGCCTAGCTGGCGTTCGCAGGTCGGAGTCACTTTCCAAATTTTCTGTTTATTTTCATTGTATCGAGACAGACACGATGTATTTTTCTATTTAGACTTGTTTGTAGCACTCATTAGTAATTCGTAAGATAGTGACTCCAGTCCTTGGGTGGTGAAATATTTAACTTCCGCATTTTGGGTTTTCGTTTACTTATGTTATAAAAGACTTCCGCTTTTATTTAAAGATTTATTATTGTTATTACTGTTGTGTTGTTGTCCAAAAAGGTTTAATGATCGGCTTGCCTAGCTCTGAAATTAGGCGCCATCACGACTCCCAATGGTGGGAAATCTGGGTCGTGCTAGGATCCTTGGATCATTTGATCTGGTACATGATTCCCTATTGAAACTCAGTATGCTGTTCCCCGGTCCTTCTAAGGGGACGGTGCCCTTAAAAGAAGATCATTGCTCAATGTTTGAGTGTAGAAGAAGGCATGTGATCTTGTCGTATCCTCCTCTAGGGGTACGTTGCTCTGCTAAAAGCCTTGCTGGCGAGACCCTCTTCAGGGCAGAAGCCCGACCGAGGGGAAAGAGCGCGGCGGGTCTTGTTAAGGCCTTGGGATCTTCGGGTGGAGTTAGAACTTCCGAATGTCCTGGCCGATTGTCTGCATACAGTTTAGTGAAAAAATAGCAAAGGAGTGGAGAAGTTCTTTCTTACCGCCGGATGTGTAGGCGACGTTTCGAGATTTGGTACATTCATGCCGTTTCGCGGTGTGAGCCCTAATACAGCCCTCGGTTGTGTTTAATTAGGCTTGGCCAAAGATGTGGTTTGCTTACCCTTTGATCCTTTCGAGGGTGGAAGTATCGATGTCGGTGATGCGTCATATGGTGAGGAATTTCCCCTCGTCGCGTATTGCTCCCTGTCGACGATTTTAATTTTGCCCCTTGCATGGGATTTCATTCTTTTGGCGAAGTGGGGCCGATGCTGTCCCCGAGCGGTATGCCCGTGGCCATCTGAATAAGATGTCCGTGCCTTGCGCCTTCTTTGACGGTATAGGGCTCAGCGTTCTAGTCCGAGCTTAGATAGGTTGTATCAAGGGAATGGTCTTCCTGTTTGTTGTGGTGATCGTCGTTTAGAATCCATCAAAGATTCGAGATGCGGGTGCGATTTGGTTCGTCAGTCCGAGCCGCCCTATTGACTTTGGTCTGACATCGTTGGTATGCTGATCGAACCACCTGAATTCATGAGCATAAGTTTTACTTGAAATGGATCAAATGGGGGAGAAGGTTACCAGTGTGTCAGTGTGAGGCCGAGGCAAGGTCTCAGTGTCCTTTTCTCTGGATGTAAGGGTGTCCTCTGGAATATATCCCTGGACTGGTTTTTCCCAAGCGAAGAACATTTTTACTTTCCATTTTATAAGTCCTTGGAGGGTGTTGTCGCTTCTCCACTATCGTGGCAATACGTCGCGACTCGTTTTCTTTGTTCTTCCTGGTTGACTTCCTTCCTCGGGGCTGAATTCGAGCATGATTGCTCAACAGCACTTGGCGGCGATTTTCATTGAGTAGCACGGTTGTTGTGCTCCTGAGCTGGAGGCCATTTTGAACACCGTGGCCGCGCGTGCCCTGCGGTTCCTGCGCCAAGTTGTGGTTCCTTTGAGGGGGACTTGGTGGGATAGGTCTAATTTATTTGGCATCCCTGGTCGGATAGGTCTAATTCTGATGGGCAAGGTGCCCCTGCCGGTCGTACGTACTCGTCGAATCTGGTTTTGTTAAAGATTCCTCGAAGGTGTTGCCTTCGGGCCGTTTCCCGATCGTCTCGAGGTAGATTACATCTTGGGGTGTTCCTCCTATCCACGGCGCATGGATGGTACCTCCATCTGTTTGGCATTAGTTTCTTTGCCGGGAGCCCATTTGGGTATACCGGGCTCGAAGAGGCTCCCGGATGGTCATCCAAGGCCCTAATTCGTGGCTGGTGCCGGGTTCGGGCATTCAACCAGATCTCGGCTAGGTATCTGATCAAGCTTCGTTTGAAATGCCCTGAAGTTGTCGGGCATGGTTCGTTTAGGCTTCGGGCGAAGCCCTGTGTTGCCCGGTCATCCGAAACCTGGGCCAATCTCGTTCGCTCTATTAGGGAATAAGGCGCAACTTCCCGTGGCATTTCATTCTCCCTTTGCTCGGCCTCGGATATGTCGGGCTCTCCCGTTGCTGCTTCAATGGTATCGGCGTTTGCCTCTACGGAGGAATTTGCTGGTATGATAAGCGAGTTTGTGAGGTCAGGTTCGAGGCTACGGCGCAACATCATGGTTCCTTTTGAGAGTGTTTCCCCGAACTTCTTCAACGAGACCGGCTCGAACTCATCATCTTGAAGGTCGCTGCCTTTTCCCGCGCACGTGTAAGCGGTGGTGCGCTCGTTGGGATCCGAGGTCCTGTTGTACTTAGGGAGTTCCGGCATTCCGAATTTCCATGAAACGGGTTCCGGGACTGCTTCCTCGAGGGATGATTGTTGCATGAACTCCCACGGACCTGACTCGATCCTCTTGGAGAGATCCCCAAGAATCTTTGCTATGGCAGGGTCTGTTACCGATCCTTTGTTGCTTGATCTCTCGGGTACGCGTTCGGTGCGAGGAGTTGTTTCCGGCGTTACTCTGTTGTTCGATGGGAGTCTTCGGATGGCTTTGAAACTAAGCGATAGCCAACTGCTGTGCCTGCAACATTTCAAAAATATCGTTAAGACTAACTTCCTGTGTTTCCCGAGCCAGGGTTTGTTGGGCTTCCTGTCGGTCGATATGCTGTATGCTCCCATCGGTGTGCGAGGCTTCGTCGACTGTTGCACACCTTGCGAACCCGTATCCGCTGGAATCGGCCCAGTTGCGTTATTAAGGTTCTGCTGCGTCGCGCCAACCACTAGAACAGGCACACCATTTTCGCCGTGATTTTCGAGGTAGTTGTTCTCAACTCTATTTATCGAGCCAGACATTTTGACCTAAATCAAAAGATCTTTGGACAAGAAAAAATGTGAAAGATAACTCGTGTTTGTGTAATGAAACCAGCAAGAAAATACTCACTATTATTTTTAGCCCCACGATGGGCGCCAAACTGTTTACAGTGAAAATGGTAACAACAATTAAATTTGTAAATGAGATTCTAAAAATACGTGATCTATTTTATTCTAGTTGTTTAGAGCAGTTGTGCTAAGAATGTGATGTTTAATGATGAAATGCAAGCTAAAATGAGACAGTAATCAAACCGAGGGGTCTGCTGCCCGGGTATAAGACTAGTCGATGGGGGACCTCGGGGTCGATGTCTGGGTCGAGCTCGGGCTATCGGGAATAGTTGGGAATAGGATAACATTTAGATTATGATCAAACAAAGCTCTATATGGATAAGTCTAAGCGATAAATAAAGAACAAGTAAGGAGGCGATAAATGCTAGAGTGGCCTCGAGCCAGTGAGAGCAAGCGAGTTAGAGAGAAGAAAGAGAGAGAGATATTATTGCACTCGAGTAGAATAGTTGGAGCAACATCATCCCTTTACAAGGTAGTGCGAGTTCCCTTTATATTGGAGGGGAACTCGGCTATTAGTACACGACCATTAATTATAAAGTATGGAGATGGGACGGCTTGACGCGACGCCTCGGCATAGGCTCTGGATCGGCCGTCCCTGTCAGACTTAGTCGTGTGCCTTGGGAGCTTCCCCCTCTGTTCAGGCTTCGATTCCCGTCTTCTCTGAGTCAGGCCTCGACGAGCCCCAAGGGAGGGGACTCGATCGTGGCTCCCCGTCCTCGAGGCCTCGAGGCATTTTTCCGAAATGACTTGATAGCAAGAAATTAAGTCCTCTGATTTTGCCGCGTACATTCATGAGTCAGCTTAACAATTTTATGGTCACCCTCGAACCGTTCCTGTTTAACTCATTCTGAAAAGTTGTTACTGCCATTCACTTTGATACATTTGGTAAGGTCATCATCACACGGTTTAATCGGGCGAGAAAATCTCTCAGTCCTTCACCGGGTGATTGTTTGATGGCAAATATGTCATTCACCATCGCCTCTACTTTCTTAGCCCCAGCATGGACAATTACAAACTTGTCGGCCATTTTCTGGAACGTCTCTATGGAGCGTGAAGGCAGCTGTGAGTACCAAGTCAGTGCTTCCCTGGTGAGGGTTTCACCAAACTTCTTCAATAATATGGAAGATACTTGTTCTTTGACGAGGTCGTTGCCTTTTACTGCGGTGACATAATGGGTCACATGATCCCCAGGGTCCGTCGTGCCATAGTATATTTTCAAGTATGGAGGCATTTTGAAGGTTTTAGGTATGGCATGTGGTGCAACTTCGTCATTGTACGGTTGCTCAACAAACCGGCCGTCGTTCCTTTTTGGTAAAAGTTTTGGGGCGCCTGGTATTTTGTCTACCCTTTCTTGTTGCTCTTTCATTTGGTCGCGGAGCATTTTGTTCTCGTTCTGCATCTCCTACATCTTACTCAGAATGGATGTGATGGTGTACCTGCACCACTAATGTTGTAAGTAATACATGTTACAAGAGGAGGGTCGTGCTGCTCGTCTGTCACTGGTGTGATGCAAACTCATGTATCTTCTCTGTTCGTCCTTTGGGTGGGCTTGTCGAGAATGCTGGTCAGGGTGTTTGTCAACCATGCCTCGAGTAGCTTTTTCACTACCGATGGTGCCTCTTCCGTTGTGGATGTGGAGGCCCCTTTACCGTACGAGGTTGTGATGCTGCTGTGAGGGAGGGGTGAACCACTCCGCCTGGGGAGGTGTGTGGTGTGACGTCCTCAATATCTGTTCCAGTGACCTCGTTGATGGTGTTTAGGAGGTTGTTCGTAAGATTGGCTACTGGCTTCATTCTTTCCTCTCCATTACCTGTCATGTACAACTATGCACGCAAGAAAAGACAAGGTTTTGTGTTTTTTTTTTAGATCTGAAAGAAACTAAGATTTTAACTAGAATATCCCCACAGACGACGTCAAATTGTTTGACCAAAAAATGATAATTTTTGGTTAAACTAATTAATCTGTTATTAAGGAGGGTTAATCCTAGTTAAAGCTAATAACTTCGGACCTTGAGTTGACATCACGAAAGATATGGGCAGCGAAGGAATGGATTTTAATTAGGGTTTGGGCATAATACCGACCGAACCAAAAAAACTGGCCGAACCGTGAATTTCGGTTTTTCGGTTTCGGTTTTTCGGTCGGTACACGGTTTTAAAATTATTAATTTTCGATTTTTCGGTTTTTCGGTGTGGTTCACGGTTTTTGTATTTTGGTCCGAAAAACTGAAATTTCGGTTAACTGTTACACTACTACAAGTACTCACCTAAAAAGGGCTCCAGCTATTTTCTCTAATTTCGGTTAATTTGACTATGCCTAGGCATCCACTTCCCTGCATTGAAGATATGATTCTCTGTGTGTTCGACATCCCTGTATAATTGAAGCAGATAGTTGAGCATCAGACTTTCAGTGAACTTATTCATCATCAGATGAATCTGCATCAGCTGGCATCCTCACGTCGTCTGCGATAGTTGTGTCCGCATTCTTATCCCAGTCTTTTAACTTGGGGTTAGTCGGCATGTAATTATCAGGTAGAGGAGCTCATGAGGAACCATCATTCAATGCACCAGCCTTTGAGCCAGTCGCTGTTTGTGATGGTGTCTTGCCCAATTCGGAGAAAAAGACTTCTCTTCGGCGCTTCTTTATTACTTTCTCATCTTTTGACCTTGAGGGATTTAAGCCTTTTTGAGCATGTACAAAGAAATGTAAGCTTCCTTTGATCTGTAAGGCTCCACTTTTTACTGCATATTTTTCTTAATGTATGCTTCTTTCTTTAACCGTTTAAAATATTAAAAATAAACCGGAAATAATCGAATCGAACTTTGAAAAAATCGCACCAAACCGTAAATACTTTGATTCAATTTGGTTATTAATATTACAAAACCGAAAACCGATAAACCGAATCGTACTTTCATAATAACCGACCGAAACGACCGACGCCCACCCCTAATTTTAAGGTGCTAACAATAAATGTCAAGGTAATAATGTGCATAAAATATCAAGTATTAAATAACAACAAATGGCAATAAATGTAAATAAAGAGGAAGATTCACCCAATATTTAATGAAGTGAATGATTCCTCCCTCTCACAATGATGAACGACAAGAATATAAGAGAATATTGAGCACTTTCTCGGATCTGGTGGTAATATAATCCAAAAAGGTCGAATCCCTCTAGAAAGTTGTCCTTTGTATTTCTCTAGAGAGCTTACTTTTTAAAAGCGTTCTTATCATATGGAATATTACATGTTCTTTGCCTTATCTCTCATTCTATTTATATGGGATATTCTCAAAGAACCCTAAAAGTACAAACAGAGAAAATATTTAAGAGAATATTCCCTCTGAAGATCCCAATACAAAACTAGTTGTTACTACTATTTGCTCTACTCCACCTCGGCCGTGGTTGACTGCTTGGCGACTCGTTCCGTTGACCACTGGTATACTTCGGCCAAATTGCCCATGACAAGTTATAAATTACTCACGATAATCACCTCTTCGTGTTGAATTTCCTCGGTCAGTTTTTAACCCATACATATATCTAATTGAAGACTAACTTATATAAGTTTCCTGCTACTATCCACTGAATTTTTTATGTTATAATTTGGATTCCTAAAGTTAAGAATAGAAGAATCACACAATACATTAAGTATCCAGCATTTACGGAGAGTCCGAAAATCGTACCTCAAGAGATATGACATAGGCAATCTATGAACTCGTGAATTTTACTGTTGCTTTAAAGCTCCCAGTAAAAAAGGAAGAAAAAAGAAAAAAATAAAGATTTCTAGTAATTGCTAGCATCATGATCAAGCTACTATAAATTGCATAAAACCAATCTATCACCCTTTTGTCCAAGTAATGACCTTCTTGTCACGTTTCCATAACAAAACCACCATTATCACCAAATCCGCAAGCTTCAGTACTACTACTACTACTACTACCCCATGGAATACACAGTTAAGAGATCTCACAAAACATGGTCAATACTACAATGCGCTTATTCTTTACCGTCAAATGCTCCAATTTGGAGCCACCCCAAATGCCTTCACTTTCCCTTTTATTCTCAAATCTTCAGCTTCTCTTTCCCTTCCCACCACTGGAAAACAACTCCATTGCCATGTTGTAAAGCTCGGGTGCAAATCTGAGCCATTTGTTTTAACTGCTTTGTTATCTATGTACTGTAAATGTAAGTTAGCTGAACATGCACAGAAGGTGTTTGATGAAGTCCCTCAAAGAAATCTTACTGTTTGTTATAATTCTTTGATTTCTGGGTATGTTCAGAATGATAAATTCTTAAATGGGTTTTGTTTGTTCAGTGAAATGAGGCTGAGAGGAGTGGAATTCAACGCGGTTACGATTTTAGGATTGGTTCCAGGTTGTACTGTTCTGGAGTATCTGTGGTTGGGAATGTGCTTGCATTGTTTGAATGTTAAGTGTGGATTGGAAAATGATTTGGCTATTGCAAACTGCTTTTTGACAATGTACGTGCGTTGTGGTTCGATGGAGTTAGCGAGGAGGTTGTTTGATCACATACCAGAAAAGGGGTTGATCACTTGGAATGCAATGATATCTGGTTATGCGCAGAATGGGTTGGCTGCTGAGGTGTTGGATCTTTATCATGAGATGGAATTGTTGCAAGTGGATCCTGATGCGGTTACACTTGTTGGGGTTCTCTCAGCTTGTGCTAATCTTGGTGCTCAAAAGATTGGTTTTGAGGTGGAACAAAATATTAGGTCCAGTGGTATGAGGTTTAATGTATTCTTGAGGAATGCTCTAATAAATATGTATGCTAGATGTGGTAATTTGGAGAAATCTCAGATTATATTTGATGAGATGCCAGAGAAAACCTTGGTGTCCTGGACAGCAATAATAGGCGGGTATGGAATGCATGGTCTTGGAAACACTGCTGTGGAGCTTTTTGATAAGATGATCAAGACTGGCATTCAACCTGATGGAACAGTTTTTGTTAGTGTTCTGTCTGCATGTAGTCATGCAGGGTTGACTAAAAAGGGCTTAGTTTATTTAGATCTAATGAAGAGGGAGTATGGGTTGAAGCCAGGTTCAGAGCACTACTCTTGTGCTGTGGATCTATTAGGTCGTGCTGGTCGACTCGAGGAAGCTCACAAACTTATTGAATCGATGGAAGTTGAACCTGATGGTGCTGTATGGGGTGCCCTTTTGGGTGCTTGCAAGATCCATAAAAATGTTGAACTTGCAGAATTAGCTTTTAACAAGGTTGTTGAACTTGAGCCCACAAACATAGGCTATTACGTGCTACTTTCCAATATCTACACAGAGGCAAATAATTCAGAGGGTATATTAAGAGTCAGATTGATGATGAGAGAACGGAAGCTCAAAAAGGATCCAGGTTATAGCTATTTTGAGTGTAAAGGGAAAATCCACCTCTTTGTGGCTGGAGATATAGGTCATCCTCAAACAAAAGAGATATACAAAATGTTAAATAGGTTGGAGGATACTGTAAGTGGGCATAGAGGAACAAAGAGAAATGGTCAAGAGGTAATAAATCAAGAACCTCCCAGTATTATGGGCGTGCATAGTGAACGTTTGGCAATTGCATTTGCTCTCTTAAACACTGAAATAGGGACTGACATTCTTGTTATAAAGAACTTGAGAATATGCGGTGACTGTCACTCTTTTATGAAGCAGGTTAGCAAAATCGTGGATCGTTTATTTGTGGTCAGAGATGCCACCCGTTTCCACCATTTTAGAAATGGTACATGTTCTTGTAATGATTACTGGTGAGTTGTGAGACTGGAGAAACGCTAACAAGGACTTAGCAGTGAAGCTCATTACAGAGATGGAATACAATGAAGTATGCTCTCCAAATCTTGAAGCCAGTGGGCAGTATGCTGCAACTTTGCTTTCATCAAGAACCCAACTTACAAGCCCCATACAAGGGATCATAACATGTGTCAAAGGTTTCACCTCTTCCGAGTGGATCTATGCTGTCCATATATAAGAAAGTGCATGCGTTCACCAAACATTGAAAAGTTGAACAGTTAGAGTGATCATGAGATATGAATTGTCATAACAGATGGAAGTGGATATAGGTTGGTTCCTTGCTGCTGGCCCTTAGCAGGAAAGTAAGCTACTGTCATCATTAATACAAGCCTCGTATTTGATTGACTCTATCCTGTTTCAAAAGTTCGCATCACAAGAAATAAGGGCAAACAAGGGACCGGCATTTGAGAAAAAATGCATTTGGATGTTTGATGGAGGCATTTCTAGCTTCCTTGAGCACAAGTTTGACATCAGCGGCAAGCATGTTGACTTTTACTATGCTTGTCTACCTTTCAAGGAACAGGAATTTGGTTAAAACTCAAGAATCCTAACAGGTGTGAGATAGTCACCTTTGGAGCTCAATGAGTAAAGATTACATCCATTAAGATTGCATATGTACACATTCCTTTACCTGAATATTTACTTGGACAGATTCGGCTGAGGATAGATACTGTTGGAAAACTGAAAGGAAAATATGAAATGCTTGATCACATTCAAGATCTCTCCTCCCTAGTCTCTATTTCACCTCCTATTGAAAAGCAGTGTTTCAGATAACCATTGATAAAAGAACTGTATTAGTTACATCATTCTACAAAATATTCATTGATCATGAAATTCATGTGTTTTACTGGAAACCTAAGTCTAAGGAAGACTGACCGATCGTGATCAAAGTGAGCAGTGCACAATTCAAGTCGACCTTGAGAAATGGAACAAGATTTGCAAGTTGCAAGTGGTGCCATATGTATCATGAGTTTGAAGAGTCTTCTAATCTCTCTGTAATGTAATATGATTAGAGAATCTTTGATATATGTTCGTGTTCTGTTCTCTTTTTTGCAATGCTAGTGCCTTACTTTCAGTTATACCCTTATAAGACTCTTGAATGCTGCTGCATAGCATTCCTGCTACTGAATGACTCTCCAGAAAGCCAGGAGAGAGAGAGAGAGATTTCCTCCAATTTTATCTCTTACTACGCAGTAAAATGGTTTTTGATTAACTTTCGTCTCAAGAAAAAGATATGTAGCAGAACAAAGTAACAACGTGTAAAATCAATAACAAACTGAAAGTACAGTAGTGCAACTCCCAGCATACGATATTACAGAAAACTGCTAGCCACAAAAGAAAACTGAACCAGTGGCGAAGCCAAAAATTTCCCCAAGGGTGTTCCGAAGTAAAAAAATTCCACCAAAGGGTGTTCAATATATGTTATATACATCTAAAATCTAATGTTTTATTTATATACACGGTGTAATTTTTTTTATAATTTTTCGACGAAAGGGTAGTCAATTGAACACCTTTAGCAAAAGGTGGCTTCGCCCCTGAACTGAACTGGCCATTTCACAAACAAGAATGGTGAATAATGAGAATTCTTGCACTTTTACAATCTGTTTCTCCAGCATAAATTTTTGGATCCAGTAAACATACCCAGTCCAACACATGTTTTTCTGCTAAAATAGCCAATGCCAGCCAGAAACTATGCTAGTAGAAATGTACTATATTAACAGCTTTGTTACAGGTTTGGATTGTAAGAAGGCCTCTCTTCATAAAAGTTGCCAAATTACCCTTTTCAAAGAAAGACCTGCTGAATTGCTACTCTGAAGCATGAGCTCCACTCTAATGATTCTAATGTTACATTCTCAAAGTCAACACCATGACCATTGTAACAGTCATCTCAAGCCGCAAAGTGTAAGGACTGCCTCTGTTCCAGAAACACATCTGTCTTCAACAAACGGAATAGTCTTCCAAACTGTCAACTTCATAGGATTATCCCAATCACCTGTAGTAATCAAAACATGGTTAGAACTCTTCTTTGCCGACATTCTCAATTCAGGGAGAGAGAATTTTCCTAACCTTTCGTTTTGATATCCTTTTCTGTGCAAATGGCAGCATAATAAGAACCAGCCAACTCCAGAAGCATAAACTGCCAATTACTGATAAGGTCCTTCGCATTGTCAAGAGAATCCACTACTATTTCACATGCCTGACAGAAAAGTATGCATATAAACAAAAGCTTCCAATGTACCTTGAGATAAAAGTATGCTATCTTCTACGAGTATAAGTTAGCTAGTACTTGCTCCAGCAGAGAAGGGGGAGCAGACACTTGTTTAAGAAGTTAAAAGGGTTTAAAGGGCAGCCCGGTGCACTAAGCTCCTGCTATGCGCGGGTTCCGGAAAAGGGCCAAACCACAAGGGTCTATTGTACGCAGCCTTACACTACATTTTTGCAAGAAGCTGTTTCCACGTGACCTCCTAGTCACGTGGCAGCAACTTTACCAGTTACGCCAAGGCTCCCTTTCAACTTCTTGAAAGGGGTTGAAACGGAGTGATAGAAAAAAAAACAGTTATCTGTCTGGACAACGCTAAAGAGTGCATCTTGGATGTTTCTAGAGAATAAATATTTGCTGATTTTACACGTTTAATTCTCTCAAACGCTCCAGCTCGACCACTTTTTCCGAAAATCATGATTCATGGCTAAACCCATAGAAAGAACTCTATCACGCTGATTGAACCCATTACAATTTGACATAGCATGACATTTATCATCAATATTGCACCAACACAACATAAGCCCCTCTGAATTAGTGGTCAAAGTTGAATAAAAGTATCTGTGGTGGCATACCTCAGCACTTGAATTCTGAGACTGATGAAAGGATTCTCGAATAACACTCCCAAGACGAATGGTAAACGTCTTGAATGGTGCACCGGAGAAACCCTTCCCAAGTGCTTTGACATATGCCTCCTGCAAGCAATATATTTCCTCAGAGAACTCAACACAATAAATAACTACGAGGAAATATTGATCCCTTGCTTCACATTTACCTAGCATACAAGAATCTGAAACCACTTTGTTCTCGGTTGATAAAGCAGTGAAGACAACATGTTCAAGAATATGGATCAGTTATGAGGCATAAAAGCCCAAGAATGGATCAGTACAAGTTCTACAGTAAGCTTTCTTATTTTCAATGCCTTCCCTCGCAATTAACACTTACTTAAGTAGAGCTTATACTTCCATCTTAAGAAAGTCTGTTCCTTTAGGAACTCCTTCAGATCTTCTCATAGCCTAAGGTCCTCAACCTTCTTTCGTTATAAAATAGTAGAATACTACCAAAGATTATTCTGAGCAATTCAAATTATCTGTTTTTAGTGTATGTCAGAGAAGTGCTCTCGAGCACCCCATCGAAAGACATTTGGGCAAGCGGTTTCTTATATCCTGTCTCACCTTAGAAAGGAATACAATGGAAGTTTTGAAAAATAACTTGCCTCATTTTGAGAACTCCCGTCTTTAAACCTATTTGCATCTTTTAAGTGTTAAAAGTGGGGTAAGATTCAAGGCAACTGCATGAGGTTCAAACAAGCAGCATCTGCTGAATGCTAAAATCTGGATATCTTATTGCAAAGATTATTATAATTGAGTAGACAATTAAACATGATTCAACCGTAAATATGTCGATATCATCACAAATTTGAAAAAAATATCAAGACCTCAAAGTAGACTTACCTTTAACGTCCATAACTTTATAAACTCCTGGTGCTGGATATAGGGATCTCTAATAGCGGTCAACACTTTAAGTTCATGTTCGGAGAAGTATCTTCTAGCTAAAGTCAAAATATTATGCTTTGTAGTTCTTTGCTTTTCCTCCACATCTACACCAATCTATAAATAAAATAAGTGATTTACCACTTACCTGAATTTACACACAAACTGACTTGAGAGCAAGAATGTTTACAGGAGAATTTATAGTCACGCCACAGGCTATCAGAGATGAAGTATGTGAGATGTTGAAACGCAAAGGAGGGGGCTCCCAATTGTAACTGCGCGGCCAATCTACCTATTGATATATCCATATAAAGTTAATTATACACAACTGTGAACACACCAGAAGGAAAACATGAGCAAACTGATAGAAAGACAAACCTCTGGTTTCCCATGAACATTATTCTTAAACTTGACGGATTTGGGTGTCACTGAAGAATTTATCTGATCTAGCAAAAACCAATGCCTTCAGCCATCAGTTAAATTATCTTACTCTGCTATGATAAGTCACGATCGAGCAAATTATTATAGAGAATTGAGCCGAGTGGTGATATTGCAATGAAATGGACAACAACAACAACAAAAAACCCAGTATAATCCCCTTGGCTCACGAAAAGACAAGTAGTAACACCAAGCAGTAACAACAACAAGATAGTAAGAAAATGAAGCAAAAGGAATATCAACTAATACTAAATCTAACAACAATGGAATACAAGTGCAATGAAATGGAAAGACATTACAATTTCTTTGAATTCTAGGTTAGCAGCTAACAAACACATTTACATTTTCACTTCAAAATTAATCACAAAGAAACAGATAGCAGCCATAAGAACAACTGAATAACTACATTTGTGGAAGGCCGGCTGAATCTCTATCCCAACCAAATTATACATCCTTTAACCAGATATATATAAATTGCAACAACATGAACTAAAATGCGAAACAATGTTCACTCTCCCATCATCTATAGTTTGATCCGTTTACACTAAACGACCACATTATTTGTGTGCACTGCGAATAAAAAGAACATAACTAAAACCACTGCAGATTGAAAGTATGGAGACAATAGGTGTGATGCACACAACATTCTAACAATTCATACTATCAATTAACTTCTTGCAAGTACTTAGGGGAAGGTGTAGAGTTTGAACCCCGTCATTAAAAATTGCAACAAATGGTAGGTCAAAACCCATAACTTTAAAAATACAATGGGTTTAATACTAAAACCAGAACCCCATAGAATCTAAATCCTGAATCGGTTCAATTCTTGTTAAGCAACTGAACATGGCGGGGCAAATTCAATTCAACACAAAAAACTCAACATAACATCTTACATCTGGCAATGGTGGTTCTGACAAGCGCACGAGCAAGCAAAGCACTTTTCCTCAGGTCCTCTCTTTGAAAGCTCAAAACTTTTTCAATCTCACATGGGGATAGAATTTCCATATACTTGTTCATAAGGGATTCATCCTTAACCTCATTGGGTATCACATACCATAAATGTATCTCCCTAAGAATCAAGACATTAAGCAAAAGAATTAAAAAAAAAACAAAAAATTCATTCTTACTTTGTATAACAATTAAACAACGACTTTGAGTTCTGTATACTTACATGTCACTTAAAAGATAATCACAGGTAACTCTATTTAATAGCAGTAATTGGTAACATAAAATAAATGACGAGCAACATGTTATTACACGTTAAATTCATTACACTGACGATGTATATAATATACACAAAATTATAGAATCGAACCTTACTTTGCAGATGGGAGTGCAATAGGAATTAAAGGGGGTAAAGAACTGAAATTTTTCCCATGAATACAACATTGAATCCTCATTTTCTGCAAATAAAAAAGTGCAAAAATGAGTCTTTTAAATGAACATATATAGATATACATATACTGATGTAGATGTAGCAATTTCAACGAGCTAAAAATGAAATCCCATATACATACCAATTCAACAACAATTACCCAATATAGTCGCAGAAGGTGGGGTCTGGGATGTAGAGATGCCGTTTCCAATCCACCCTCGCCCTTCAATGAATCAAAAAGTTTTTGAAAGGTTTAGAAGAAAATTCGGCTTTTCTTCAAGAAGGCGAACCGGATAAATATTATTTTTTTCAAATGTTGTATTTCAACCCCTAAAGTATGTAAGGCGTGATACCTTACTCCCATGAAGAATTGTTTTTGGCGTTTTGGTTGGAAAGTTGGTTGAATTTTCTCAAAAGTTTTTAAAACATTTTTTCATTAATCGTTTACAAATTTATTGGAAAAATTAATTTTTTTTAAAAATGCAAAAAAAAAAAAAAAAGTCACCACTTAAGCTACCAATCTTGGCATAATTTTATACTTTATAATTAAACTCAACTCTGTTGCAAAATCAAACTTGAAATTTTTTATTATGCGACTACTAGGTATATCGTATATGTAGAAATTATTAGTGCATAATGAAGTATATCATGAGTTCGGACCATCCACATCCACTAAGCAAGGGTGGATACAGAGTCAGTAGGTATGTGTGGTATGAATTCATATGAATCTAGTAATTTTGGTACGGTATGTGTTAAGAAAATTTAAAACAAAATACAAATAATTGACTTCGAACTTAATAAGTCAAATGAATGTCATAAAGTTCAAATTGTAGATCCGCCTCTACCAGTAAAGTTCAAATCGTAGATCCGCCTCTACCGGTAGCAACCGGAAACTACTATTGCAATCACATAAGTAAGTTTCCACTATAGAGTGGTCATTTCTTTATGTCAAAAGGAAGATCATATTGAAAAAATAAAACCACAGCAGTATTCAACTTAGAAGTAAACACATAAATTACATTCATCCTGCTAGTTTCCCCAGCCAAACATGCCCATTGGGGAAAATGACAGAATTCCTGTTTGAACTACTGAGTAACCAATTTGCAAGCACAGACAGAAAATGACTCCATTACAACAGAATTGGATTATACATTGTTTTACTTCAAATATAAATCACAACCATTTGACTTCTTGATGAGGAAGCAATCTCCGTTGTGGCGAGTCATTCATCGCCAGGCTTCCACCCTTTCTGTAGTTGAATTCAACCTATCGATGATTCTGACCCCTTTGCCCTTCTCTACTTTCCCAGCTACTTGAACCATTGGCCATTCGTTGCCTTTCTTCGATCCTCTCAGACTAGAACTACCCGAATGCACGCTTTTAGTCCTCCGGAATTTTGGTTGAATTCTTCCACTTGCTAAATTGACATTACCAACTCCAACCTCATCCTTTGTGCTGTTAGGCAGGTTTGAGATTTCATTGAGACAATCACCGAGCGCATGGGATTCATTCTCAACTTTAATCTCTCCCAAGGTAGAGTTAGCAGTGCCATTTGAGGGCCGTCCTTTGGATATAACGATATCCTCCTCCTCCTCCACAATTTCATTAGACTTCTGACCGACTGGTTGGAAAGAGCTATGATGTCCATTTTCGTCGAATGGCTCCAGTTCTGGTGCAGGACCAGCTTCTATAACAGATTCTTCTCGGTCTTTTAAGGTCCGAAGTATTAGAGTCTTGAGAAAGTTCATAACTTGAACCGCATACATTAAAGCACTCAAGGGATCCGCCATCTGCAGGCAGAAAAGATTAATATAAGAGATGCAATAGGAGCAACGATATGATTTTCTTCGTGTGTCTTTTGAACCGAATGAAAATTTTCAACTACCTGTGTCATATTTGGAGCAAATACCATAGCTATATTACGTGCATTCATTTTGTTAAAACTTTCCAGTTGAGCAACATCAGCCATCAAGTTAATAGCCCAATCCAATAGAGCAGCCTCAGTTGGTGGAAGAAGTCTCACAAGCCGAACACACTCATCTTCTGATTGTGCGCGCATAATCTCCTCCGGTGAGAGGGAGTCCAAAACTCCCCTCGGCAACTCTCTGAACCAAGCCTATACAAGTATCATCACTATATGTCAATTACCACAGAACACATTAATGGACATCAAGTATATTCTCAGAGCAAGATGCAGAATATTACCTTAATAAGACCTGCTAAGCAATGGACATCAATGTTATCTGGAATAATTCCCCTATTTAGCTGCTCCCTGACAAATTCTTCTTGGCCATTTTCAGCGTTGATCCTGAATATCCCTTCAGCCTGCAAGTTGACAACCAAATTTCACTATTGAAAAGTTATACTCCCTCCATCATGTGACACTCTTTCCTTTTTAGTCAGTCCAGAACGAATGACACCTTTTTATATTTAATAACAATTCAACTTCAAACTTTCCTTTTTACCCTTAATGATTTATAGTTATACAAATATCTATGGCTCCATTTAAACCACAAGTTTTAAAGTCTTCCTTTATTTTTTAAACTCCGTGCCTAGTTAAATACCGTCATATAAATTAGGACTAAGGGAGTATAACTTATAAGCCTTTAGGGATAACACACATAGGGGATTGATGCCTAGTCAAACATTCAATTGATTAAAATGACGGAAATTAAAGAGTTGGTTTCCCGCACACCTGCAAGCCACCTTGAGCATACAAGCGCCCTTGCATCATCAGAAGTATTGTAGGGACGCTATTTCCTCGGGAGTCAAATGAAAGCTGCATACAGTCTGTCGAAACTCCAAAGACTCTTGTACTGCAGAAAACAACACACCATCAATTAGACTAACAATCTGAACATCTTGTTGCTCACTATATAAAAGCTCAAAACAAGGATATGATCAAAAGTTCTGGAATACAAAAGAAGTTACTCGCAAGTAGTGTCCCACACAAAACATGTGCAGTATTATCTTAAAAATTAATAAAAATAATGTATTGGAATGTAACAGGTCCACATGAAGTTGAATGGAAATAGAGGATTCATAATGCCGACCTCAACTAGTTTGGGATTAAAACATACTAG
Organism: Nicotiana glauca; assembly: GCA_026770625.1. NCBI lineage: Eukaryota > Viridiplantae > Streptophyta > Magnoliopsida > Solanales > Solanaceae > Nicotiana > Nicotiana glauca. The sequence continues at coordinate 58,387 of MU747276.1, read as the reverse complement.
TAGTTATTATTGTAACAATAATGATACAATAGCTTGTTAGGCGAAAAAGGAGACTTCTATATTGAAGGATGCAAGTACAGAAATCCTCGATATATCTCCAAACAGATCTGGCTCATGAGAAGCACATACGTCGTTTAGATTGAAGAAACCATCGAACAGATTTCTCCTAATTCATTTCCCCAAATTCGTATCTTAAGAAAACACATAACCAAGCCAATTGAACCCACCATCCGCTTCTTTCTACCCTCCACTATATGAACACAATGACTGAATCAATGTTTATGTCTCCTTTGACCTCCCAATAGCACCATTTGCAACCGAAACCCTTACCAATCATGAGAAATAAATCATGGAAACTCTATCCCTATACTTTCCTCATTTTAAATGGCTCACATGCTTCTCCCAAACCAGTTCCGTCAAAGATAACTAAATCCGTGTCTTTTAAATATAACGACAACTAAAGTGCTCATTTTATATAAACATAGAGGTCTAAAACTGCTCAGGTGCATGTTTAAAGAACAAATTTTACATTTTCTCTGCTAAGCTTCCACTCTGTTTCTCCATGCCCTTTTCTGAACCATTTTCATATAACAAAAAACTGTCTCGCCAGTATGTAATGATTTCTCCATTTACTTAATGAAAATTATGCTTAAAGATAGCCAGTTTTTCCTGCCAACCTAATGTGTGCAGATTACATATTAATATATAGTCAATTTTCAGCTAAGTGTAGTTATCTTGAAAAGGAAAATTCCAAGTTGAAGCAAAAGAACATGTTGTTTGCTTCAAATCTTATTATAGGCTGTTAAAGAAGACAAGAATGCACCAATCATCAATTCATGAATATAATTAATCAAATACTTATGAATTCTACAACATAAATTATTAGCTTGCCCATAATAATATAAGCCACAAGTACTTCTCCTTGTAATAAGAGCATGTGCTGGACAAGGCTGTCAATATCTTAAACAATTAATTATTTTTCTTTTTTAATGGAACCTAAACAAATAATAATATATCTAAAAAAAAGCCAAAAAAGCCTCTCAAAATCCCATTCTACGGATTGAAAAATGAATGAGACATATATAAACTATCTGAATATTATAAAATGCCATTAGAACCCAAAAAATTAAAAACAGATACAAGTGAAAACCACAATAGTAATAAAGTAACATCAAACACATATCTTAGGCAAGGAATGATTTTTAGAACAAAACCCCACTATAACCAAAATAAGGAAAAAAAACTAATTTGCAGATTAAGAACCAACAAGGATTGCGGTGGAGTGGTAATTACTTCATCTTCAACCAGAGTTCTCTAGTTCGATATCTAAGTATAAAATTGCCTTTACAAGGAAGCACTTTATCAGCGCGAATCCGGATTTATTCAGGCTCCAGTGCAGGTATCGCACAAGCGATTTGCACAAGCAGGATCATTTAGTGCCAGTGTTTAAATTTTGGAGTCCATTACTCAAATGGTCACTCAACTATCCCAAATTATCTCCTAAAGTCACTTTACTTTCGTTTGTAACAACAAAGTCACTGAACTATGCCTATTGCACTCAGAAGGTCAGTCAACTAGATTTTTCAAATTTTGAATTGCCAAATACCTATTTTACCTCTAAATTATAAACATTTATCTTCTTTTTATTTTTTTAAAACTTTTTAATGTTATGATTTTCCCTTTTTAATTTATATTATGGACATACCTATAGAATAAATAATTATTATTTATAAATTAAAAAAATAAAAAGTATTTAAGCATGTATAGTGCTGGAAAAACAAAATAATGAGCATAGTAAAAAAATTAATTAGAATAATTTGTTAGTAATAATAGTTTTAGTATTAATAACAAAACTTCAAAAATTTATTTTCACAATTTAGAATAAAAGAAAATAAAGGTTGTAAAATATATATTCCATGCACGTAATATAAAAATACTTATTTAAATAAAGGTATTTTATAATATACATTATATATTCTTGAAAATTATGCTCAATTATATTGTTAAGTTTCTACCAACTTTCCGACGACACAAAGTTATGTCACCGGAAAGTAGGAGGACTATATGTACAAGGTAAAATATGCTATGTTAAGTCGTGCATGGAATATATATAATATAATTGAGCATAATTTTCAAGAATATATAATGTATATTATAAAAATACTTTTATTTAAATAATTACTTTTATATTACATGCATGGAATATAAATATTTTACAACCTTTATTTTCTTTCATTCTGAATTATGTAAATAAACTTTTGAATTTTTGTTGTTAAAATTATATTATGAACAATTGTTCTAATTAATTTTTTTACTATACTCATTATTTTGTTATTCCGGCATTATAGATGCTTAAATACTTTTTATTTTTTAATTTATAAATAATATTTATTTATTCTATAGGTAAGTTCATAATATAAATGAAAAAGAGAAATCATAATATTGAAAGGTTAAGAAAAAATAAAAGAAGATAAATATTTATAATTTAGAGGGTAAAATAGGTATTTGGCAATCCAAAATTTGGATAATCTAGTTGAGTGACATTTTGAGTGCAATAGGCATAGTTAAGTGACTTTGTTGTTACAAACAAAAGAAAAGTGACTTTAGGATATAATTTGAGAAAGTTGAGTGACCATTTGAATAATTGACTCTTAAATTTTGATCCCGTTAAGAATATTTTTGGAAAAATAGCCTCGCACCATAATTTTAAAGCAAGCTGTCAGAATTTAAAGCACACTCCCAGAATTGCTTCAAAATTCTGACGCGAGGCTATTTTTTCAAAACATTTCTTAACAAGGTCACAATATAAACGATAGTTATGAAAACATCCGCAGCATAAAAAAAATTTAAAAAAAAAAAACGAGTGGAGGAAAAGAAGGGCAGCCTGATCACTAAGGTCCGGTTATGCGCGACATCGAAAATTTACGCAAGGTCTTCGAAAGGTTAAGAAAACATCAATTGAAGATGAACTCGAAAAAATGTGAGGCTATTTTTTCAAAACATTTCTTAACGAGGCCACAATATAAACGATGGTTGTGAAAACATAAAATTACACCGAAAACTGAGTGGAGAAAAAAAAGGGGTAGCCTAGTGCACTAAGCTCTCGCTATGCACGGAGTTCGGAGTAGGGCGGGCTACAAGGATCTATTGTATGCCGTCTTACTCTGCATTTGTGCCAGAATTTGTTTCCACGGATTAAACCCGTGACTTCCTGGTACATAACAGCAACTTTACCAGTTACGTCAAGGCTCCCGGGAAACAAATAAATAAATAATAATCTGCAGATTAAGAGAAAAAATTCATTTTTTTTAAGGAAAAATTAAAAAACAAACCTTGCACTAGGAGGTCTTCTAGGAACATCAGGTTCAAATTCAACAGGAAGTCCAAGAAAGCCATTAAAACGATCAAAAGTAACATGAGCTACATGTCTAACATTACTAGGCCAACTAATCTCCATTGAAGAAGAAGTAGTAGAAGAAGAAAGCTGGTGTTCTTCAACACTAAGAATATCAAAATTGCTACTACAAGCAACCAAAGATTTCCTAAAACCAGTAACCAATAATGTTAAAAGAGACAGTTGATCTCCCTCTTCTCTTTCTCTTCTCTTTCTCTCTCTAATTTTTCTACCAAAAATACCTCCTTCTTGTACCTCTGTATTGTATACATCTACATTGGGTCCACTAATTACACTCTCTTGGTAAGACCCATCATTATCTAAACATGGTATACTAGTAATGGAGCTTGAACATGAAGTAAACTGAGATGGGGTTTGTATAATTTCAGTCATTTTCAAGAAACCAAAAAAAAAAAAATGGATTTTTTTGGTGGGATTTTTATGAGAGAAAAAAAAAACCAAGAAAAGTTTGGTGCAAATTTCTTTATAATGAGGTTTGGTAGAGACCAAAGAAGAAGAGTTGGATTGAAGTAAAGGTATGGTTTTGGGAAGGTGAGATATTAATATCACATCATCACTTTCAATACATTCTCATTTGATTTTTCTTTACCTATTTTTATGGAGTATTTATTGTTTCTATGTAGGGAGAATTTAGTAGAGTTTTGAGAAAAATAAGAGAAGAGAGACTAACTTTAGGAAGAAGAGAAATGAGTTTATAGAGCAAAGAGGGACTCAGAAGGCTAGCTTTAGCTCCTCTACCATGGCACTTTCTATGTGTTTTCTCTTTATAAATTTCTTTTGTCACTAATACTATTCATCTCAACAAAAAAAAAAAAAAGATACAGTTCTGATTTTTTAATTTTTTAATTTTGATTGCAAATTCAAACATAAATTTTGAAGTTTGTTTTTAAATAAAATTTACATATTTTGAAAACTACATAAAAAGTACCAGTATAAGTCATAATAATTAACAATTAAAAATATTTAAAAAAATATATGAAAAAGTCGAGGTCAAAGACCAACTCGTTTGACTTTCGATTTTCGAAAAATATCATTTTTTGGACACCGAGAGTAATTAATAGTAAAATATATTTTCCATAAAATAATACTATGATTAGAGGGATTAGAAAAAAGCATTCTTGCATAATTTATAAATTATGAGTTGTCAAAAGTTTTAAGTTTATTACTAAAATTTAATCTTTCTTATTTATTGTTGGTTTGAATAATTTGTTGATAAGAAAATACAAATATCTTCTAAAAGAATTCTGTCCTTTTTCATATTTCTATTTATAATTTAATAAAATGCCCTAAAATATTTCGAACTTATTATAATGAATATTTAACCGTACCTAATTCAAATATTTAGAATTACTAAATTTCAATAGTTGAAGGTCACCTTTGTAGTTTTATCATATTAGAAAAAAAGAAGAAAAAAGGTCAATCTGATTTCTTTATCACATGACTCGCTATGTTTAATTAATTAAAGGGACCCAGAGTATAATCATGAAGAATTAATATGGCTAATCTAATACTTACATGACCTAATCACGAACAGATCTTATCTACTCTTTAAACTTATTTATTGCTTTAGCAGGTCATTTGATATCAGCAGTTTAATTATTAATGGTTTCTTTAGTATTTTGGAATAAATGAAGGCTTTATTTTAATACTAGTAGCATAATGACAACTTGTATTGTGTAGGAAGCTACCTGGTTCTGTTAAGGTAGTTGCAGATCCAAGGAAGGAAAAGAATAGATATTTATACTCCTTCCATCTCAAATTATCTGTCGTGCTTTCTAAAAATAGTTGCCTTAAATTATTTGTCATTTCAGAAATTTAAGACAAAATAAATGATATTTTTCCATTTTACCCTTAAGAACAATTATTCTTGAAGATGGAGGATAGCATATAAATAAGATTATATTCAATTAAAAGAGATTATATCTTAAGACATAAATAATAATAAAATAGTCCAACCCTCCTTCTAATCAATATTTCTTAAGGGACGTGTAAAAGAAAAATATGACAGATAATTTGAGACGAAGGGAGCAAGTATCTTAATTAATGTCCTAGACATGAGGCATTATCGGGTAAAAATTAAATTTTTATTTGCACCGGATATTTATATTAAATTTTATAAATTTAAAATGATTAAGAGAGATATATTAAGGTGTGAATGATGCTTTTAAAACCTTATTTCCGGCTAAACTAAGAAAGTAAGATCTGTTTATCCTCTCTTATATATTAGTAGTAGATAATATTGTCCCCTTAATGTTAAACTCTTACAAATTTTTAACATAATTTCATACCGTTAATATATTCGTACGCCTTTTTTTTGGCAAAAAAGAAATATATATATTAATAACCAAGGAATGTCTGGTACATGTTTATCATAAGATGTGTCACGCATGACACACTGGTTACCTATGCTTGCTAACAGTTTGCAAGCATCAAAATATAGGAGTTTTTCATGAGTAGTAATTTCAAGCTGTTCCAAAAAATCTATTACATCACTTGTAGGTGTCACAAAAACTTTTTTGCTGAGCTTCTGGGCATTCCTACTTCCAGCCGTTCCAAAAACTTGATTATCCATGTCCAGACATTTTTTCGCTAGTTGATGAGCGGTTTTATTCCCCTACCGGAAGATGTGCTGGAGGATAACCTTCTGATGATGCATTAACCACCTACAATCATTAACAACCTTGTTAAATAATTTGCCACCTTCATGTATTGCCTGGATTACCTCTGAGCAGTCCGTCTCTATTTCAAGTGGAAAGAGATTCCATTCCTTTGCTGTTTTGAGTTCCTATTTTAGGGCCTTCAATTCCGCTGCTAGTGAACCATTAGCCTGAGATAATTTTGTAAAACCAACGACCCAATTACCATTGGAATTTCTGAAAACACCACCAAAGCCACAAAGTTGGTTATAATTACTAAAACTGGCATCAATGTTCAGTTTAAACCAACCTTTTGGAGGTTTATGCCAATTGATTTTAATGAGTAATTTGGGAGGGTGTATAGGAATTTTCTCTGTGAGAAGTTTGAATTCCAAACCTCACAGCATGATAAGAGAACCCTTTATAGGGTTGATAGTGTTATTATGGTTATTGTTGTTTCTATTGATCCAAATGTTCCAGATTAGAAAAGGAAAATAAGACTTCCAATTTAAAAGGGCGTTATTCAAATGATAGTTAAGGTCTCTTACTTGAATAAGCCAGTGTTTACTATTTTGGCTATTATGGTATTGCCAAGGAAGGCTAGCCCAAAATTATTTTACGGCTTTGCATTCTAGGAAAATATGCTTGATGGATTCATCTTTAGGACTCTTACAAATGACACAAAAAGGGTCAATGTTTAGGCCAATATGTGAAAGGTATTTCCTGCAAGGGATTTATGTAAGCATTGCAAAGAAAATATTTAATTTTATTGGGGCACTCTAGTTTCCAAATCCAGTCAAATTCTAAGTCAATGATTTTAGGATTTTCTAGAAGTGTATAACATGACCTAGTAGTGAACATTCCTTTATTGGTAAGGGACCAAATAGGTAGATCATTTGAGTGACCCTTGAGACAAATTTTTATAGTAGATATATTTGTTAGAAGATCTGTAGGTAGAGGAAAGGATAGGTTGTCTAGGTTCCAATTGCAACCATCAAAGATATCTCTGATTTTTAGTAATAAATCCCTAGGGGAGGGTGGCCCTATCATATGATTCCGTAGGTTACCAAATTTGGGGATCCAATTTGTTTTCCAGATATTAAGATTTGAGTGAAGGTGTGGGGACCAGATGATACCCTCTGAAGAGTATTACGGCGAGATTATAACGAAAGAGTCAAGACCTAAACTAGCAATTGGGGATGTCACACCTCCCTTTTCCTGCACTCGAAAGGGTATAAGGGGAATTTTTTCAATTTAAGTGACAATCAAAATGGAATTTATTTAAAGAATTCAGAGTCGCCACTTTGGATAATTTATGGTGTCCCAAGTCACCGGTTTTAAATCCGGAATCGAGAAAAAGATTGACTTTATTTTACAGTCCGCGAACCAAGAATTTTGTTAACCCGGGAGAAGGTGTTAGGCATTCTCGAGTTCCGTGGTTCTAGCACGATCGCGCAACTGTTATTATTAGCCTATTATCTGATTTTAGTATATATTTTAGCCTATGGTTCAATTTTAAACTTCAAAGCCGCTTTTAATTATTTTAAGAAAGATTTCAACGTCATCTAAAATATGTCTTTGGACCGCGCCACATAAAATGCACCCGCAGTCCAAGACATATTTTATTTAACGTTGTCAAGATTTGGATTTTGGTCACATAAAATGCACACCCGAGTTTATGAAGGTAAATTATTAAAATAACGCGCCCAAAGCAACTACGCTTTTGCAACTTTGCGAGGGCCATAAAAATTTACTAAACGGTACGCCTCGATTTCTAAGGATAAACAAGATTAATTAAACGAGGGCCATGCAATTTGAGATTTTTGTTCAGTACGGCAGACCTCGATTTATTTTAACCAAAAGGTTTCTAGACTAACTCGTGAGGGCCATAAACTATTTGATCTCATTTACTTATGGCGCACCTCGATTAATTTAACAGACTTGCCAACTAATTAAATGACATGAAGAATTTCCAACCATTAATGTAAAAATTGAAACTCAATGTGAATAATCTGCACTTAATAAAAGAACCCAAATGAGTTATGGACCCATAGTGCCCATGACCATTTTGTCAATAATCAGAAGACTTCAAATGGGCTCCAACGTGAAGCCCAGAACTGAAAGATACCTAGCAAAGGAACTCAACACAACTGGGCCAAAGTCATAGCCTGAGTTAGTGTTTTAAACATCAATCGTTGCAAGAAATCCACGTTGTAATGAGAAATTTAGAATTTGGACAAACAACTACTAACACTCATGTAGGCTATTTCATCATTTTAAATCATCCAATTGAATTTCCAGCAAAAGAGAACAATTTGAAGTTTTCAAGTAGACTTTAATCATATGCTAAGTTTCAGTTTTATGCTAACATACTTAGACGACCATGTAATTCAAGCTTATTAAACAGAAACATATAAAGAACCAGAACAATCCAGCTTATACTAGTTAAGTAACTAATCTAAAACATGGTTTTACTGCTAATACATTCAGTACTAACTATATCAACTAACATGCTCAATAGTAGTCCCTCATGATTTCGCATCTACAATGTCCAATAGTAGCAAATCCCAATAGTCACAATAAACAGTAGTTAATTATTAACACTTGAACAAACCAGTATGAATCACATGCTTAAACTATGCTCCTATTACAAGACTATCATGACAGGCATATGTTCAAGGACTTCAGCTCATTTGATTCCAATCTTCATGCTCATGCCCCTCCAGAATCAGGCCAAGGGGACTAGCATGCACAATCTAAGGTTTACATGCATCAGAATAAAAAAAACAGAAGAAATAAACTGGAAGGGCAACTTGTATCCAAAGTATTTCATATTTGAAGTGCATATTCACATCTTTACATGTTGCTTGTGGTTCTAAAAGATACCTGGAAATGAAAGGAAATAAGAAGCGAGGGATGAACAATAAATAGCAGAAACCAGCCCAGATTCAACAATCAGAACTGTGAAATCAACTAAAAAATTCAATGGAACAGTAAACCCACAACAAAGCTTGAACCATAACTTTTCAAAACACAACTTCAATCTATTTCAAATCCCAGAATGAGAGGCTATGATTTTTCAGAAGTTTTCTTCACCAAATGACATCAGAACACTCCTAAATGAGCAGAGTTTGAGCAGTTTTCTAAACAAATAGTATAATGAACTCAGAATTTTCCAAGGGGATTCAGCCGTTTCAGTATTTTTGGGATTCTTTTTATCTCTTAATCTCTAACTTGAAATGCAAGGAAGAGGTGCCTTTATAGGCAAGGAAGTAGGGCAACAACTAAGTCTCAGTTTTGCAATTAAGCCCTTTTGGAATTTTCATTATAGCCTAGATATCCCTATTTTAATACTCAGAAGTTCACATTAGCCCCTGCTCCCAGCTTCCTAGAAGCTTCTTAATATGTTACAATAAGATTTCCTTACCTAAACTACCCAGACTACCCCTGTTAATTAACCAGATAGCCCAAACGGATATGGGTCAAATTGGCCCTAGGTTGAATTAACTCAAAACTCAACCCAAACCATGAGCCTGAAACTAAGGCATGAACCCCAGGCCCAAATACAATCAGAACCAAATTTAACTAAAGAAAAACAAAAACCAGAAGTAATTTGCACAAATTCAAAAATCCAATTAATGAACTGGAATTAACGAAGTTAACAAATCGAAACTAACCTAATTAACAAACTAAATGAACTAAGAGGTTTAAATTATCATGCATAACAAAACGACCCTTAAGAAACTAAAAAAAACAGAAAAAGAGTCCAGAAGAAGAAGCAGAAGATAGGACGACAAATGGAAACAAAACTGAATTAAAAGAAAAGGGAAGTACCTAATAAGTGCCTCGGACCATAAAAGGTGGTGACAACTATTCGAATCCTCATATTCTCAGCTCAATCTGAGACTAATCGTGTGTTTTTTCATCAAAAACACATGAATAACCTCATAATAAACCTAAAACTTCGACGAAAACTCGAATTGGAAAAATCTAGATTTTTAGGGTTAAGCTTGATTCAAGATTCGAGGATTTTCGGGGTGATTCGAGGGAAGTGAAGTACGTATTTGGAGTTAGGGGAGGAAGGGGATTTTAGGATGTTAATTTGGTGGTGAACGGATGTGGCGCCGCCAGCGGGTGGTTGTGGGATTTTAAGGCGACTACTAGGATTCTAATTCTCTGAAGAGAGAGATGGGAGGGGTGTGAGAGAGACGATTGAGAGGGGGGTGGGCTGGTTCGGACATTTAAATACTTAAGGGGGTGCAGTTCTGATTCGTTAGATCAAAGAACATCAACGACCTTGATCGAGCCTTACTAAAACGGGGTCGTTTGGGTTGCTGAGGGGGGGACCAGGTGAGGAACGGGTTTGGGCCGGTTTGGCTGGGTTTGAGGAACAAAAATTTTAGGCCTCGTGGTCTTAAATTAAAACTAGCCCAACTAATTCTCTTCTTCTTTTATTTCCTTTTCCTTTTTAATTTTTTTTAAAATTCTTCTAAAATTAAATTAAAAATAAACCTAAATTAATTCCTAATTAAATTATCCTATCAAATTAAATTAATTAACTCCAAATTATGATTACCACAACTAAGTTAAGTACCAAATTAAAGGGATAATTACCAAAAATTAAAATTAAAATTAAAAAGAAAAATAGACTTTGTTGTAATTTTTCATTTTTTGTAAAGCAACTTAATTAATAATTAATTCTAAATGCAAAGTTAAATCCTAAATGCAAATGTAATATATATATATATATATATATATATATATATATATATATATTGCATTTTTCATTCATTAAATAAAATAAACATACATAAACAATATGCAAACAATAACAGAAAATGCCACAAAAATCTACAAAATTGTAAAAAATGAAAAAATTATTTTATTTTGAATTTGTGAGAGTAATTCATATAGAGCAAAAATCACGTGCTCATAGGGGAAATCATTGCCCTAGACCTTTTTACCGTTGAATTATCTTTAATCTAGCATATTGTTATTTCTATTATTATTTGAAGTAGTTAACAAAAACCCAAGATTGATTGATAAAAATCTTGCACTTAGAAATTGGTTGAGTTGATAATAGCATTGCCAAATAGTTGTAATAGATAAGTTAGTTCCCTGAGAATTCGACTTTGGACTTAAAAAAATCGAATTATATTTGCAACGACCGTTTTGTCTTTTAGAAGGCATAGTTGGGCGTGATCAAATTTTGGCGTCGTTGCCGGAGAACTAACGGTGTTATTTATTACAGCTTAGAAGTAGTGTTAGAATTATTATTTTAAATCAATTGTCGAAGGTGTTAAACAATCTTTTCATTGAAATTCTCACGTTTAAACCCTTGTGGAATTCAGGTGTATGCCTAGAAATTCTTCGAGGACTGAAGAACTGCTAGAAGGACTCTTAGACCTCGAGAAAATATTCAGGGCATTGAACCGTGCCAACAAGAGGATCCAACAATCACAACAACCATACTAGCTCGAATTTGACATGGGTGATGTAGAGAACATCAACGGAAACGTCGAGGATGCGCCAGCTGCCCCAAACATCAGAGTAGTGGCACCTCTTGTGCCAGAAGCTGCCCTTTATGATTGGGCACCACCTACAGCTGACAACCTGACTACTGCCATAGTTGTGCCCCCAATTCAAGCGGAGATATTCCAGATCACCAACAACATGCTGCATCTTGTGCAGAATAAGAGATTGTTCTCCAGGTCACACATTGAAGACCCTCAGCAACACTTGAAAAACTTTTTGTCGATTTGTCTGACCCAAAGGCAGCCTAATGTGACCCGGAAGCTATCAAGTTGTTACTGTTCCCGTTCTCTGTGACTGGGGAAGCTCAGACTTGGCTGAATTTGCTCCCAATCAATTCCATTGTCACCTGGGAGGAATTATTCAAGCCGTTCCTGAATAAGTTCTACCCGCCCAACAAGACTACAAGGTAGATTGATGAAATATTGCAGTACAAGCAGTAGCCGACTGAAACCTTGCAGGAAACTTGGGAAAATTCAAAGGGATGCTAGTGAAGTATCCTCACCATGGTATTCCAGACCAGATGCTCGGTCAGAGGTTCTACATGGGGTTAGCTGAAAATCTAAAGGCCAATGTAGATGCTTCAGCTGGAGGTGGATTTTTGAGTAAGACATTCACCGAGTGCAAAGTCCTTCTTGACAAGATGTCCCAGAATTCGGGTGGATTACTAGAGGTACAACACTGGCACCCATAGTACATTCAGTTCCTCTTGACCCAAACAATTCACATGCACAGAACATAGCCATACTCATGACTCAGATAAGTATACTAACAAAGAAGATTGATAAGATGGGTACAAAATAGGTTGGACATATTTTTTACACAGATTCGACCTAAGGAGGCAGAGACACAATAGGAGCAAGGCGGGTAATTCTTCAACGAGTTTTTCCTTCCTCTTCCTATTTTTCGTTGTTGGTTATGACTTTTAGTATTGTAGTTTTACATACTATTATGAATAAATAATTTGTTATCTAGGGTTTTGATAGAACCTTTTGTAGGATAAATTTTTGTTATGTTGTTATATAATTGAGATGTTGGATTTATCTACTTGTTCAATTACGTGTTTATTGTTGTTGATTGAATGGCCATCGATTGGCTGTGTGTATTTATTATGTGTTGCTTGAGAAAGGATACATATTTAGGTGGTTGTTGAACAACATCACTCTCACGTATGTGAGAAATCAATACAACGGGTTTAAATGTAGGTATAGAAATAACAAAACCTTGACGTGGTCATAATGAGCAGTTAGATAAAGCCAATTAGTGTAGTTCGAAAGAATATGTCTAGTAAATTGTTGTTGTTGCTCGAGAGAGAATTATGGAATCTAAAGTGCTCGTGATCAGTAGAGAATACATTGGCAAAATTGTAGGGAACATAGCTAGAAGAATTCCTACAATTGGGAAAATCATAACTCTAGACCTCTTTAATTTAGTCTCCAACCCTTTGTCTCATTAGTTGATAATTTTACCGTTTTTTAGTATTTGCTAGTTAATTAGTTAGAAATATAAATCTCAATCTTTATAATTTAGAAAATTGTTCAAACTTGTCTTTTAGTGATATTAAACAGATATAGCTAAGCCTTAGTTCTCTGTGGGATTCGACTCCGGACTTTTAGACCGGATTATATTTGCAGTGATCGCTTATCCTTTTTAGGACTAGTGTTGGGGTGATCAAATTTTGGCGCCGTTGCCGGGGATGACATATTTGCATGGATGACCGGAAATTGAACACAGCCACCCAGAAGGACCACTTCCCCCTTCCATTCATTGATCAAATGTTGGACATGTTGGTCGGGCGATCGCACATTTGTTTCTTGGATGGATATTCGGGTTACAATCAGATCTCAATATCCCCCGAAGACAGAGAGAAAACATCGTTCACTTGTCCGTATGGCAATTTCGATTTTTGGAGAATGCCTTTTGGGCTTTACGATGCACTTGCGACATTTCAACGGTGCATGTTAGCCATTTTTACAGACATAATGGAGGACATTATGGAGATTTTTATGATGATTTCTCCGTGGTGGGAGATTCATTCGAGGATTATTTTCACAATTTAAGAAGAGTGCTCAAAAGATGTGTAGAGACAAATTTAGTGTTGAACTGCGAGAAATGCCATTTTATGGTACAAGAAGGGATAGTCTTGGGGCATCGAGTGTCCAGTAAAGGAATTGAGGTTGACCATGCTAAGGTTGACATGATTGAGAATTTGCCACTGCCTACTTCAGTTAAGGCGATGAGAAGTTTACTTGGGCACGTCAGGTTCTACAGGCGATTCATAAAAGATTTCTCTAAGATTGCTAACCCTTTATGTTAACTCCTTGAAAAGGATTAGCCCTTTGTGTTTGCTAATGATTGCAGGTTGGGATTTGAGGAGTTGAAGAAGAGATTGGTGACTGCACCCATTATTGTTGCACCTAATTGGGAGCAACCATTTGAGCTCATGTGCGATGCAAGTGATTATGCTATAGGAGCAGTCTTAGGGCAGCGAAAGATAAACTGATACACCCGATTTACTATGCAAGCAGAACGCTAAGCGGTGCACAACTCAATTACACCATGACGGAAAAAGAGATGTTGGCTGTCGTTTTTGCATTCGACAAATTTAGGTCATACTTGATTGGCTCAAAAAATATTATTTACACTGACCATGCAGCAACTAGGTACCTGATAGAAAAAAAAGAGTCAAATCCACGCTCGGTTTGCTGGGTTCTTCTGTTACAAGAATTCGATCTGGAGATACGTGAAAGAAAAGGGACAGAGAACCAAGTAGTTGACCACCTCTCAAGGTTGGAAGGAGCTGAAAAGAAGGTAGATGCTGAGCATATAACAGAGATATTTCCGGATGAAAAGTTACTTGCAATGACAATGGAGGAAGCACCGTGGTATGCTGACATTGCTAATTATTTAGCAAGTGGTATTGCACCTTAAGAACTCTCTTCAATTCAAAAGAAAAAGTTCTTTCGTGATTGTCGGTCTTATTTTTGAGACGAACCTCTATTGTTTAAAATCTATGTAACATGATCAGACGCTGTATCCCCGAGAAAGATCAAAATTCTATTTTGCAGGCTTGCCATGCTTCACCATATAGTAGACACTTTGGAGGAATTCGGACAGCAGCTAAGGTGTTGGAGTCGGGCTTGTATTGGCCAACTCTATTCAAGGATGCCCATGCTTGGGTCAAAAGTTGCGATGAATGCCAAAGGACAGGCAACATATCTCGTAGACACGAGATGCCAATGACCACAATTCAAGAGGTGGAGGTTTTTGACATGTGGGGGATCGACTTCATAGGGCCATTTGTTAGCTCGTATGGTAACAAGTACATATTGGTAGAAATTAACTACGTCTCCAAGTGGGTCGAAGCAGTGGCTCTCCCGACGAATGATACTAAAGGGGTAACAGGCTTTCTGAAGAAGAATATTTTCACACATTTTGGCACTCCAAGAGTTATACTCAGTGATGGCGGAACCCATTTTTGCAATAGAGCATTCGCACGGCTGTTGGAAAAGTATGGAGTTTCTCATAAGGTGACCACCCCGTACCACCCACAGTCGAGCGGGCAAGTTGAAGTGTCCAACAGAGAGATTAAAAGTGTCCTTACAAAAATAGTGAATGTAACAAGGACAGACTGAGCAAAGATGTTGGATGGTGCATTGTGGGCATACCGCACAGCCTTCAAAACTCCAATTGGTATGTCACCATACAAGTTGGTGTTTGGAAAGGCATGCCACCTCCCGGTAGAGCTCGAGCACTAGTCACTTTTGGCATTGGGACAATTGAACTTGGACATGGAGACAACAGGCACTAACAGAGTCACTGGGTTACATGAGCTAGAGGAATTCTGGTTCCAGGAATTTAAGAGTGCTAGATTATACAAAGAACGGATGAAACTTATGCATAACAAGCACATCATGGACCGAAACTTCAAATCCGGAGAGCTAGTGTTGTTATACAACTCTAGATTGGGATTGTTTCCGGGTAAGTTGAAGTCCCGATGGTCAGGACCCTTCAGAGTGGTGCAAATGTTCCCAAGTGGAGCTGTTGAGATTGAATCAGAGGATGGGACGATTAAGTTCAGAGTGAATGGTCAAAGGTTGAAACATTACCTTGGAATGGCAAATGAGAAAGGGGACAGAGAGATGATAATTTTGGAAGAGCCCCAGTACGTGAATGAGGAGTGATGCTCCTAGCCTGCGTCGTGCCGCGACGTTAAATTAGGTGCTGTATGGGAGACAACCCATTGAACTGTTGTAGTTGTCGTGGCATGACATTCACTAAGGCGTTGGTTGGGAGGCAACCCAACGATTGTCAATTGTGAGTTTTAGGAAGTACTAACCAATGCACGTGACAATGGGCAAGTGATAAGGCCATCGAAAGTGGTAAGAACAAGTAAAAAATTTGAAAAAAATGTGTGCCCAGGAGCGCACCCGCGCTACAGGCCGCGCATATGGGCAAGTATTCTGCCTTAGTTTGAAAATACTAGCGCGCCCGCATTACTGGCCGCGCTACTAGCGCCATCGCGCTACTGGCCGTGCATATGGGCTTGTGTTCTGCCTGGACTAGCGCGGCCGCGCTCGTACCGCGCTACAACCGCACTAGTCCCGCCCACATCTGCGAGTGTTGTGTTGTATTTTTTTATTTTTTTGTTTATGTTATTTTTTTTAATTTAGCCTAAATTAAAACCCCCATTTTCTAATAACCCCCTTCTTTAATCCCATATCCCCCCCACCCATTCCACCACATTGAACGACAATTCCCCAACCCTAAACCCTTCTTCCTCAACGAACCCCCTTCCTCTTCCACTCCCATCTCCTTCAAAAATTTCCAACCTCACTCTCTTAGGTCTCAAGACACATTCTCCTCCAATTTCTTTTCTTCTTCCCACAATCTACTGCAGGTATATGTTTCTTGTTCCATTTTTTCCTTTTTCTATCAATTTTTTTTCTTCAGAATTTCATAGTTTTTAGTGTTGAATTTTTGCAGTTGTTTTTCTTTCTTTTTTGATTAGTAGAATTGGTAACATAGGTTGTAGTGTTTGGGAATGGTAAAATTGGTGGAGTGTAGACTCACTTGTTATGTGATTTTGGTGGATATTGTAGTGGTGTTGAGGTTCTAACATGTGTAAAATGGGGTGTGAGTACTTAATGGCCACAAGGTGTTCGTGGAAAGGCCTCAGTAAATATAATTGTGTAGTTGTGACCACTTATACATGTGAAGTCTGAGTAACCGCATTGCGTCACAATTTTGTGTTGGGCCACGCTAATGTGCTCCCATTTTTCAGGTACTATGGTTCCATCTCGGAAATGACGTGCCACAAGTGCCTCTTCTAGCAGCCAAGTTGGCTCTTCCAAGACGCGCGGGGCAGCCCCTGCTCGTCCCTTTGATAGCAACAGGTTCATATCTGCTAAGGCTGAAGACCGCTTTGCGGAAAAGGCCCCTAAAAAGCCGATTCCGGAATGAGGAATTGACATAGGATCAGTCCAGCTGGGCTGCCCTCACATGTACACTGAGCTGGTGAGGCGGTGGGTTGCAAACTTTTATTGATGATCCGGGCGAATGCAATGTAATAGTGGTTAGAGAATTTTATGCCAATGTGAAGGAGCATGTCAATGGCGTAGTCACGGTGCACCGAAAGGCAGTGAACGCCTCTGTTGAGGCCATACGGATGGTGTACCAGTTGCCCCCTCCCGTGGATCCTTATGATGACTTTTATAAGGGGTATGACATGCAACACACGCAATGGGAACTGTTCTTTGAAACAATCTGTGCACCTAGAAAGGAAGTAATCTGGATGAAGTATGATATGAAGTTCCACTCCCCCACGCTAACCTTTAAAGGGAAGTGCTGGTTGTATATCATCAACAACCTTCTGATCACGTCCTCCAACAATACGGAGGTGAATGGCCCCCGAACGACCTTGATTTGGTGCTTCATTAATGGTCACAACTTCGATGTGGCCAAAGTCATTCATGAGGAGATGTTCATCCGCTATTCAGTCAAAAGGTATGGATTCTTTTTCCCTTCTTTCGTCACTAAACATTGCAAGGAAGGTCGGGTGCCAAAAAATCTAGCGGTGGATGGGCTAGTGCCAAAAGACCACAAGTTCCGGGCTAACAAGATAAACATTAGTAAGGAGCCGTCAACAACAGGTAGGGAGGATAGTAGGGGCTCTGATGATTCAGAGGAAGAGGAGGCCGAGCAGGAGGACGTGGGGGCCAAAACACAGGCCCATGAGCAAATAGTAGCAGCTGCAACACCATATGGGACTGCAACATCTTTTGGAGCTGCCTGGGTATCCTGTTTTACTGCTTTAGAGCAGGAGGTGGCTGGGTTGCGTACCTCAGTCACTGATTTGGGTGCCCGTGTTGACGTTGTAGCTGACCGGTAGGTGAAGTCGGAGAAGAAAATCTTAGGCTGGCTGAGAGCTATGGGTCGTGCTTGCCATTTGAACCCAGAAAACGTCTCCGATCAGAAGTGATCCTTCAGGGAAGTTCCTTTACGTCACTGTTCCTTAAATTTTTATGCCATGAGGACATGGCTACCTTTTAAGTGTGGGGTGGGGGATACTTCATTGTGTATGTACATGTAACAAAGTGATTGTTTGATGTTTTCTTCTTCTTGATTGTGTCTCTTTTTGTGGTTTGAGTGATAGTTAATTTAGGTATTTAGGTAAGTAAAGTAGGTTAGTGGACTTGTCCCGACGACGGATTTCTCTTGATGGGGTTCTTGAGGGACTAAGTCGACGTAAAAAAAATATGGAGACTCTTCCTGATGACGGATCCTTTAGAAAATTTTCTTGAGGGAAGTAAGTCTAGAGAAAAGACCAAAAAGATTTGTTTTAGGTAGTGTAGTAACTCCCCCTTAGGTTTTCTTTAGGCTACGGTTCTTTTTCAAGGGTTTAGCTTGAAACCGGGTGTAGGTAGTTTTTGTTTATTTGGTTTTTCTTAGTACTTAGCTAGAATTGATGGGCTATGAGCTAAAATCGAAGAGAAACCCTTTGCGTTGATACTCCTGAACACAATAGACACTAGAGTGTAATGCCTAGTCTCAATTGTTGACTCTTGCTAAAGTGACTTAAAGTTGTGTGTTTCTAGCTGACTTGAACATTTAAAAGAGAATGTCTTGATAAATCAATCTGGAGTGAGTCACATGCCATGTGTGTATGAGCTATAATGTATTCCATGTTTTACATTTGATGCCTAGAACTTGCCATGTGTGTTTGCAAAGAAAAATAATAGCTTCATTCAGTCTTAGAAGTGATATAGGTATTTATTTATTAAGCGAGATATATAACGTAAAGCCACCCGAATGTAATACATCGTAGTTAACCTCGTTGAGCCTATAAGCCTGTTTCTTTAGCAACCACATTGCGAATCTTATCCAATTGTTTGAATAGCCTTCTGTTTGAACCCTTTTACCTCACATGAGCACTTGAATGGCCATATGCAAAAGTTAAAGTGTGGGGTGGTGGTTTGGTTTTGAGTGGAGCCAATGAAATAGAGGAAAGGTGCAGTTGTGAAGAACAAAACAAGAAGCGCCACGAAAAAAATTATGAATAAATAAAGTAGTTGATAAGTGGTAGCTTGATACAAATGCACCTAAAGGAATGGGACGTTATAAATAAATTGTGGGGAATGTCTGGTTGACATAAGAATGATATGGAATGTTAATGAGTTTTGTATTAAAAGTACTTAGAGAGGTTAGTCACTATATCCAAATATATCCTACCCATCCATTAGCCTACATTATAATCAAATGAAGTCCTAATTGTTCTTAGACTGGATAGACTCGATTAGTAGAGTAGTATACTGCGGGCAAGCCTATGGTATATCTTTGTGGCATGTGAATGTTCTTTTAGAGAGTGAGAGAATTTTGTCCATCTGAGTTCCTAATTGTTTTTAATCATATTAATTATGGAACTACTCTGTTGTGTGATGTGGGGCATGTGATTCACAAAAGAAAGGTAAGTCTTGACTTCTGTATAGAGTAGTTTGAGTAAGTGCGAATATTGCATGGTACGAGAGATTCGACTTTTGAGGCGAAAATTGTTCACTACTAGGCATAACTTTGATGAATTGTTCTTGGTGTGATACGTTAGGGGAAAATGCATAGTGAAGGAACCTCTATAGACTGTAGTGGATTGCTCGAGGACTAGCAATGAATTAAGTGTGAGGTGTTGATGGTAGGCTAGATTCATGTAATTTGGCGTCTGTTTATGCCCCAACTTGATTATGTTTCACTATTCTAATCTAGTTAAATGATGATAAACGTGCTCTAATTATGAATTTTACACTTTGCATGAGCGAGTGGCATGAATGAGGACTTAAGACTGTAATCGGAGCTAAATTGAAGTAAGAAAATCCCCTAGGAGCTGAGTACATGGGAAGACGAAAGAAAGAAAAGATGAAATGGAGACCTGGACTAGTGCGGCCACTAGCGCATCCACTAGCGCGACCGCTCTAGCCCTGATAAGCGAGGCAGAATGATAGGGCATATGCGCGGTCACTGGTGCATCCACTAATGCGATCGCGCTAGCCCAGTTCCGAAAAATTAAATTTCAGGGGTAAATTTGGAAGTTTGGGGGTAATCCAGTTAATCTATAGAAGGTTCAGTTCACCCAAGGGATGATTATCAAGTTTTAGAAAGCTTGTTTTTAGACTACGGAGGAGGAAGAACAAGGGTGTGAAGATCTACCAAACATTAGAGTTTTTCTAACTCCTTTTACTTCTTGCAATCCAACATTATGAACAACTTTGTAGTTTTGTCTTATTTTGTTATGAGTAGCTAAATAATTATCTAGCGTTTATGGAACCAATTGTTGATTAAAGTTTTGACTCTACTTGTTATAATCGAGCCGAAATTATTATATGATTGTTCAACTACGTTTTGTATGTTGATTAATTGAATGAGCCCTTGATTAATCGTGTCTAACTGCCTTATATTGCTTGAGAAAGAATATTATGTTAGACTGCTGTTGAACAACACAACTTTTGGGTAATTGAAGAGATTCATTACTTGAACTTAAAAGAGGGTTTAGAGATAACGAAACTTTGGTGGGATAATTTAGAGCTGCACATATCGTCAACTAGAGTGGTTCGAGAGAATGCTCTAGTAAATTATTGTAGTTGATCGAGAGATAATTACGATAACCAATAGCTTTTAATCCTCATAGAGTATTACAGCGAGATTATAGCGAAAGAGTCAAGACCTAAACTAGCAATTGGGGAAATTACTACCCTAGAACTTTTTACTATTGAATTATCTTTAATCTAGCGTATTGTTATTTCTATTATTATTTGAAGTAGTTAACAAAAACCCAAGATTGATTGATAAAAATCCTGCACTTAGAAATTTGTTGAGTTGATAATAGCATTGCCAAAGAGTTGTAACAGATAGGTCAGTTCCCTGAGGATCCGACTTCGGACTTAAAAAAATCAGATTATATTTGCAACGACCGCTTTGTCTTTTAGAAGGCATAGTTGGGCGTAATCAATTGTGAACTCAAACTTTATACTTATAAGAAGCGATGATTTAATCTTCCGTGTATAAGCTAAACTCTATACACTAAATCAACTATTATATAAGCAAAGGACACAAACTAATATATGACCGATTTAAAACTTTTTAAAAATTTAATAAACAATTATTCCATAATAAATACTATATCTAAACCAAACCCATGGTTAATAGTATCTACGGAAAAAGGTTCAAAATGCCCTTAAACTATTGGAAAAGATTTAAAAATACTCTTCATCCACCTATTGGGCTAAAAATACCCCTTCATCCACTTTTTAGTTCACTTATGCCCTTTGACTTTTAGGTCAATACTAAATTAAAAATAATTATTATTCTTTTGTAAAGCTTAAAAAAATATTTTGCAAAATATTTTTTTTAAATTAATGCACCAATAGTCCACTAATTTATTAAAGTCTTTTTTTTTAGTTTTTACAAAAAACAATTCATTTTTTACCAAAAAAAAAATCAGTTTTTTCAGTTTTTTAAGCATTTTTTTTGTAAAAACTGAAAAAAATTGTAAAAACTGAAAAACAAATAATTTTAATAAAATATTTTAGTTTTTTAAAAACTAAAAAAAAAATTCAAAAAAATATTTTCGTTTTTGAAAATTATTTTTTTTCTAGTTTTTTAAAAAAATTTCGTTTTATTTTCGTTTTGTAATTTTTTTAAAGAAAAAATATTTTCGTTTTTTTAAAAACTAACAAAAAATATTTTTCTAAAACAAAAATATTAAGTTGAAAATATTTTTTCAGCATTTAAGAAACGAAAATATTTTATTAAAAACATTTTTTTTCTTTTTTACAATTTTTTTTACTTTTTAGAAATAAAATATTTTTTTGTAAAAACTAAAAAAAAAAAAAAGACTTTACTAAATTAGTGGACTACCGGTGCATTAGTTTAAAAAAAATGAAAATATTTTGTGAAGTATTTTTTTTTAAGTTTTACAAAAAGAATAATATTTATTTTTAATTCAATATTGATCTAACGGTGAAAGTGTATAAATAAACCAAAAAGATAGATGAAATAATATTTTTAGTCCAATAGGTGAATAAAAGATATTTTTAAATCTTTTCTAGTAGTTAGAGTATTTTGAACCCTTTCCGTAGTATCTGTTCCACGGAAAGGACAATTTATCTCCCTTTTGATAAGAATTGACAACTTCATCTAAACCATAAGTTAAAAAGGGGAAAAGGAAGGGACAACACATTACATTTCATAATATTTTAGCTTAACTAATATTCTTTTACGTTATCAAATTGCTTTTAATTGTTATAACAAATATCTATTTTATTTTCAAGATTATAAAATACAAAACCGCGTAACTCCACTATCTCATCTTTCCGTATATATTACATTCAAGCTGATCTTGAGAATGATTACTCCTTTTATGCATTTTGTAACAATTTAAGTTAGGCTATCTTCAAAATACAAGTACCCAATAATTTTTTATGATAAGACTTGGATTTATGTTGAATTTTAATGAGAAAACCATTTGTTTTTCTTTTTTGAATTGATGCTTCACTTGAAGCTATAACTGACCTAACTTGATAATAACATAACTGGCTTTTAAAATAAAAAAGAAAACAATATCAAACCTTAGATTTAGGTAGTAGAGTACCTATCACAAAGCACAAGAAAATGATCTTTTGGGAAAAAACTTGAGCTTCATTTCACTACTATATTTTACTAAAAAGGGAACTTTACAAAAATAGCCGGCATATTTTGTTTTTTTTTTTAAAACGGTATATATAAATTCAGTGGCGGATCCAGAATTTTAAAGTGATGGGTGCTCGCTGATAAAAATCAAAAAGAAGAGGGAAAAATAGTTTAGTTATGGGTGCTCACTCTATATTTATCTAACTGTTTTTATAATTGCCTATGCGAATTTACTAAATCCGATTAAAAGTAATGGGTGCTCAAGCACCCATAACTAACAATGTACATCCGCCACTGCATAAATTATACATTGATTATTTTTACTTTAAATGATTGAACGACTGCTATTTAGGTTAATCTTCTATTAAAAAAGCTGCAGGATTTCCTAGAAAAAGTAAAGGGACCATTAATTTATTTATTACTCCCTTCGGTCCAAAATAAGAGATTTTTTGGCATTTTTCTTGTGGTCCAAAATAAGTGATTTTTTCAGATTTCAAGAATGAATTAATTATTTTTTCGTACATTGTCCGTGGAGTAAATAGTGGTGGAATATGTGTTATGAGTGTTTATGTAAGATAATAAAGGTTAATATAGTCAATTCCATTGTTAATTAATGCTAAAAGGTAAATTTCTTAATATATGTAAAAACATCCAAAAAATCACTTATTTTGGACCGGAGTAAGTATTTGCTTTAAAAGTAGAAAAGGGACCACTAGTTTTTACTACACTCTTTGTCAGGACTCAAATTACACAAAATATTAGGTGAGTAAAGTTTGTCTAATTATGTCTATAAAGTTTAGTGCACTCGTGGTAAACATAATGGCCTTAATCCGCGGAGAGCTAACAATTTCAAACATATAATCATATTTCCATTATATTATTTTCTCCTTTTCGTTTCTTTAATAATTGTTGTGACATAGCCTAGAATTCTAACAAGAATAACAACAACAATCCAGGATAATCCTACTTAATGGAGTCTGGGGAAGATAGTGCGTA
Organism: Nicotiana glauca; assembly: GCA_026770625.1. Lineage (NCBI taxonomy): Eukaryota > Viridiplantae > Streptophyta > Magnoliopsida > Solanales > Solanaceae > Nicotiana > Nicotiana glauca. The sequence continues at coordinate 34,633 of MU747276.1, read as the reverse complement.
CACATACCTTATCCCTACCCTGGGATAGAGAGACTGTTTCCAAAGAGACCCCCGGCATCCTTCCCTCCAAGAATTCGTCAAAATCCAAAAATATCATATCTGAATTTTGAACATGTATTTCTCTTGTGTTAAGGGATTTCAATTTTTATATATTGTATAAAAGAATTATTCTTATCCCATTAAAGGGGTTGTTTAACAAGAAGATTAATTATCAAATGAAAATTTAATATGTTAGCATTTAATCGTAAACATTTAATGTGGATAAATTTTTCGTCATTTCATCGCGTCAAACATCAAACTTAGAATCATTTCTCAGTCTTAACTTTCAAAAAGGAAAGTGAAAGCTTGCACATAAAATGTTTATCTTTTCCAAGAAAGCTTGCACTTAATTAACACAAAGATTATATGGATGATTTGGTAACTTGTGCAATGCATAGCATCCAAAGATGATTTGTCCATAACTCATTTTGGCATGGTTCAATCAAGCCATAACTTATTAATTATTTTTCCCGTCTCAAATTATCTGTCGTGGTTTCTAAAAATAGTTATTTCAAATTATTTATCATTTTAAAAGTTTAAAATAAAATAAATTATATTTTTTCTATTTTACTTATAATAGTAATTGTTCTTGAAAATGGAGAATGCACATAAACATAGTAAATATTCAATTAACAGAGATCATATCTTAAGACATAAATAAGGATAAAATAATCTAGAATCCCTCTTAATTAATGTTTCTTAATGGGCGTGTAAAATAGAAACACGACTAATAATTTGAGAGGAAGCAAGTGCTTTCTCCGGTCCATTTTAGTTATCGTATTCCTCTTTTACCTTTCCTAAAGAAACTATTAACAAAGAGTTTTGGCTATCTTTATTTATATCTTTAATCGGTTAACATGTTATTCTCTCTTCGATAAGGGTGTGTTTGGTATGAAAGAAAATATTTTTCGGAAACTATTTCCAACTTTTTCATGTTTTGTTAGCTTAAATATTTTGGAAAATATTTTCCTTATGAACTCATTTTTCTCCGATTGGAGGAAAATATTTTCCTTATCAAGAGATGGGAAAACATTTTCCAAAACTCCTTCTCAACCTTCCCTACCCTCACCAACCCACCCCACCTCCACACCCACCCCCGCAAAAAAAATATTTCTTTTACCTTATTTTTTTATTGCAATTTTAAATTTATGTTTTGTCGTTTATATATATATATATATATATATATTTTTTTTTTTTTTTTTTTTT
>MU747276.1:4571-31314 GCA_026770625.1 Nicotiana glauca | reverse complement strand
ATATATATATATATATATATATATATATATATTTGGGGCCCTATATTTTTTGGGGGATTAAAGCCTTGGCTTTAGTTGCCTTGGATTTGAGGTGCCCCCGGAAAATATCTTCTCTACCTTTATAAGGTAAGGTAAGGTCTGCATACACTCTTGTTTACCGTGAAAAATAGTAATAACAATTAAATTTTATTATGAAATTCTAAAAATATATGATCTATGTTTATGTTGGTTGTTATGCAGTTGATGCTATATGAAAGATTTAGAAGCGAGATAAGAGCTTAAGAACGATATATTGATCGAATCGAATATCTGCCAATCAAGGCCTCGAGCTCGCCTATTCGGGGGCCTCGAGGTCGAGTCAAGCGCTCGGTTGGGAATTATCGAGGGTAGCCGCAGATGACTAACAGTAATAATAGAATCAATGACAGCTCTTTATAGCCAATAATAAGGAGTAAATGAAGAACAATAGATAAAACACAATAAATGTAAGCAATAAATGAAGTAATGAACTCAGGAGAATATGTTAGAGAGCAGAGAGAATGTTCGTGTATTTCTTAGTATTGAGTGGCCAACCCCTACAAAATGACAAGGATCCCCTTTTTATAGGAGGGAGAATCATAACATAGTACAAATGCATTAATTACAAAGATATGGGGCTGGTACAACCATTTAATTACAAAGATATGGGGCTGGAATTCCACCTTGATTTGCCGAGACTGCTAATTCACCTTGCCTCGAGGCCAGTCGTCGCTTATACTATCTCGGAGTCGCCCATTGAGAATTCTTGGGGTCGATTACTGATAACTCTCGAGATGCCTTGATGCTCATGAAATCGAGCCGTCGATTTCTACCGTGTACAGATAGTCCCTGCGTTTCCTAGAACAAAGTGATAGGAAACGGTTTTTAGCTCCTACTTCGTAAGCATCACCGCTATGATGTTAGCCCGTCAGAGCATTAAATGCCATACTGAAAAATCGTACAAGGGTTGATGTCAACACGACTATCGAGAAGCCTACGAACCGCTATTGGTTCGTCCTTTTAGCTGCTCGCATGGCTCCTATAAATGCCTCAGTCGTTGGTCATTCGTACTTTCACAATATCTTCAAATTTGCAAAGCTAGATCCATCCCTCTTCACATTCTTTTTTGTTCTTGATCCTTTGCCTACTTTCTCAGAAAAGGTTCACTATCACCATGGCTAGAACTTCCAAGACAGTTCCTAGGAAGGACGAGGCCGCCTCTTCATCCGGGCATCCAAATGAAAACCCAAAGTGATAACCACCATCGAACAGTGTACTCCCATCAAGTTCGACACGACGAAGGATTTTTCCATCGACAGACCTTCATTTGTACCGGGCCGATGTGAACACGTGTCCCGATATATTAGCATTGTGACCGATATAGGGAAAGTGAAGGAAGACTGCCGATGGGGGAAGCAATGCTGGTTGAGATCCCTCGTTCTAATGAAAGCTTAACGGATCACAAAACGGGTTTCCTTTATGTATATACCTATCCGTTCACGTTGGGTCCGGTCGATTCCTCGAACCCTTCTTCACCGAAGATAGATTTGGTTATTCTTAATTTTTGCGATAAGTACCAAGTGACGCTTGGTCAAATCTATCCATCTTTCTGGAGAATAGTCTACATGCTCCGCCATTTTTCCAACGAGGCCGAGGGTACGACTTTTACCCTCGATCATTTGATAAAACTGTATAGTCCTTGGTTTTATCGAGATTTGATTAGGCTTCACTCTCAGTCCAAGAAGTCCTTTTTTTTCAAGCATTGATGTGGATAAAGATCGAGGGTGGATGAGCAGGTTCGTCTGAGTGAGAACCTCGGTCATTATCTCGACCGGGAAGATGTCATTCCCGGAGAAGTGGAATACACATCGTATGTATTTTTTCTTTGAATCATGCTTTGTGGCCTCCTTGCCTTTCCTCCAAAAAATGATTTCCCCTTGGTTTTTGCAGCTGCCGCTTGGTATCCCGAAGCGATCCAGGATCTGTCGAGATGGATCAAGCAATTGGATGTTTCATTCCCGTATCTTGAGTGGTCTTGGCCCAACCTAGCCGAAACGCAGTGGGTGGCCAAGAATCATGGTAAAATCATTCTTGCCGCTCTCACTATGTTTTTGCATCCCTTCCCCATATCCTTTGTGCTGACATATTTCGGCCACTATGCTTGTGCATGCCTTGGCGAATGAGTGCAAACAAGACCGCCTCCTGGTGGTGAGGAGGAGGCTTCAGAGCCTGACAAAGGCAAGAAGAGGAAGAATGGTTCGGTCACTGAGTCCCCTACGGTGAGGAAATTCAGGTCCAGCAGATCTCGAGCCAAAGTCGGGGTATTGTCTTCAGCTTCTGGAGTGGGCTCCGATGATGAGGGCGATGATGGAGATGATGCTCCTTTGGCACGAAGGAGAAAGTCAGGCATGGAAGCCCCCCAAGTGTCTGTGCTGAAGGGCGCTGAGTCGGGGATAGCTGAATTAGCTCGAGCCCATGCCTCGGAAGGCCTCGAAGCGGGCGTGAGAGCGACCCTTGAGCCTCCGTTTGGTCGTGGCGCAACCCCCGCCAAAAAGGCCGTTGTTGGTAGTTTTGAAGGGTCTGGGCCTGGAGCTTTTCGGGGGCAGGAGTTACCCGTTTGTGACATCGTTGCCCTGGATGGCCTTAATTTGGGCCCTCATGTTTCCTCGGGGGAGTTAAGGGACGCTCAGGAACTGAATTTCGCCAACGTGAGGGGTCCTCTCAAGGGGGGAGGTGCGTTTTGTGACTTCCTTGATAATGTACCGATCTCGATTCTCCCAGCACCATCAAGGCGGCGGAGAGGTTCCAACGGCAAGTGATAGCTGTTCACGTATACCTTTTTAATCTCAAACATCTTTTCTCATTTTCTGACTCTTTTGTTTTGCCGTAGTCTAAGGAAATGTATGATTACGCCCTCTCCAGGCTCCGAGAGGAGCTTTCATGCCGCAAAAAGGAGCTCGAGGAGCTCACCTTAGGACTGCAAGAATCAGAGGCCTCCTCTGCCCGAAAGGAGAAGGAATTAGGCGAGCTTGGAGGGAGTGCTAAGAGAAAAGGCTGATATTGCTGAGCAAGTATTTTGTCATTCGCAAACTTCGTCCATCGTTCTCATAATTCAATATTTACTAACTTATTTTTTCCTTCGCAGCTCGGGCAGAAGAATGTGGAGGTCTTCGAGATGAGGAAATTAAATGAGGTAGTGGCTCAGAATTAGCATCGACCCAGGGTTTCCTCCAAGGTGCTCGAAAAGAGATTGATGCGCTATCTACGGCGAAGTCCGAGGTCGAAGAAAAAGTCGCTACCTACCTGAGGGATACCGCCACTGCGAATCAAATAGCCTGAAATATATCTATGGAGGCTAAGCAAAAACTGGTTCGGGTTGTTTCTCATGCTAGAGCAAAGGCGATGAGGCAAGACTTAGAGGAATAGTGTTTCGGTCTGTTTAGTTAACTGTTTTGGGTTCGGTCTATGAATAGTGTTTCGACTCGAGCTCATTCGACCCTCAATTTTTTGAATTTAAAGCTGGCCCTTAGTCTCTTACGTGTTGGGTTTGTACGACCTTTTGTACGAGCTGGCGACAATGGCTCTTACGCCTTAGGTCGATGCGACATTTTATGCGTGGTTTAGCGGCAGTGGCTCTTAAGCCTTGGGTCGATGTGACCTTTTATGCGTGGGATGGCGGTAGTGGCTCTTACGCCTTGGGTCTATGCGACCTTTTATGTGTGGGCTTTATTTTTCCCTCGATAAGGATAGTGTTTGCCTTACTCTTCGACGGTTTAGAAAACCTTGATTGCGAGTCATTATATGGTGATGATCGAGAACCTCGGGAGGTTTGGCTCGGAAGCTAAGTATCTCAAAGCCAGTGTTTAGAAGTTGACATGGTCGAAGCTCTTTTGCCTATATCGAGTGTAGCCTGTTTAACCGGTTCTTTTTGAATTTGATTCAAAGTAATTGAAGGCCTGTGATTTTGCAAACGATCGGGCGTCCTTGAGTCACATTAGTTTGGCTGGTGCAGCCTTGTGACCATAGTCATTTGTGTTTGGCGGAGCCATTTTAGTCCCGAGTGGTGTAGTTTCGGCGTCTATATCGAGGGTATGCCTTTTATGGGTCTTACAAGTTTGATATATAGCCTTAACTTTAAGATCGGGTTTACGCCTTTAGTAAGGTCTTATAAGTTTTACATGCCTTTGAGGTCTTATAGTTTGAATACTTGGTATAAGTGTGGTTCATGCCTTGCTTGAGGTCTTACAGATATTATCGTTGCCTTAAGTACATCTTACGAGACCGAGTCTGCCCGCTCGAGGTCTTATGGCCTCGGGTTTTTGATAGGCGGCGATTGGCGACAGTCCCCGAGTTATCAAGGATTTTTCATCTTGGGAGCCATTGCAATGGAGATGGCGATTGACGGCAGTCCCCGAGTTAATGAGGATTTTTCGGTTCGGGAGCCATTAGTTTCAAACTTGGTATTGCCTCATTGAGGGCTTACAATTCCGGAGTCTCCGACCCGGAGGTCATGTGGCTTTGAGTTTTCGACACCAGTCCCCGAGTGTCCGAGACATTTGTGGCTCTAAAGCTGTTTTGTTATCTAGATGTCGCCTTATTGAGGGCTCACGAGTTAGGAGTTCTGACCCGAGGGCCGCATTGTTTTGAGTTGTTGGCGCTAGTCCCCGATTGTTCAGGACGTTTTCAACAAAAGAGCCATTTTTGCGAAAATACTGAGTTTCTTTTGAAGCGTGAAATGCTTTAGTGGAAACTATTCTTCGATTGTTTGGTACAAGTATACATGTTTTCGCTGTCAGGGGCCTGATTATTATATACGGACACGGTTCGTTCAACCGTTTGGCTCGGTACATCATTTTCCTATCAAGGTCCCCTTCGGCATATCTTGGCTTCTCCGAGTATATGACCTTACAGGGAGGGGGTGGCCCACAGTATTCGAGGTCTAATGCTAAAGAAGCCTTGAATACTTGTTGGGTCTTCCTTAGGTAGCATATGAGTGTTGCCTCGTTAAAAACCTTGCCGGTGAAACCCTTATTGGGATAAAAACTCGGCCGAAGGAAAAGAGTGCAACTCATGCTTTTGAAACCTAGGGCCTTCGAGTTGGAGAGTGATTTGGTCGTTTTGATCGGATACCTGCATCCAGGTCAGTAAAGAATGTAATTGAAAGAGAAAAGGAGACGGTCATACCTTAGCGTAGAACGTGTCGGTGATGTTTCAAGTCTTGATATGTTTCGGTCACTTGTGATAAGGATGCGGTACGATCTTCTGCTTTGTTTGGTCGGGCTTAACCAAAGATGTAGTTTGCTATCGCTATTTCACTGTTTTGGGCCAAACTGTTCGTTTAGTGGGCGTCAAACTATTTGTTTATCCTTCAGCCCCCTTGACGGTGGAGATACTGGTGTTTTGAGCCGTGTCGGTCATGTTGACTGGTATGCCGGTTTCCACTTTCATTGTTTTGTTCACCCGATTGGGTCCGTTTAGGACTTCGAAAGGCGGGCATAATTTGGTTAAGCATCCCGAGCTGCTCTGTCATCTTCGACCTGATAATATTGGCCGAGATACCTGGATTCACAAGCATATGTATGATTCGAAATGTGATTACAAGAAAAGAAGTTACCAGTGCGCCGTAGCGGAGCCGAGATAGGGCATCGAGTTTGTTTTTCCCTGTTGAGGAATGTTTCTGCTTTCCTAGCCGCGGTTCCTGCAAGGCGCCAATATCTCAAAAGATTGTATGGATGACATGTTGCGGCTTCGTTGTTTTTGGACAACTCTCTCTCCCGGAACTTATTTTTGGCTTGGTCGCTGAGGAATTCCCGGAGGTAACCTTTGATGAGTAATCGAGTCACTTATTCCCGAAGTTGTCGGCAATCTTCGGTCCTTTGTGAGGGGTCTGATTGTAGGGTCCTGGGCCACCTGGCATCTCTGATTTTACTGATGGTGAACATGATGTCTGATATGTCGATGTTAAAGTTGTATTTTGACAAGCGAAGTGCTTCCGTTGGCCTTGTGTGCCTATCAAATCTGGCTCTATTGACGAGTCCCCGAGGATTCTATCCTCGGTCCATCCTTCGATCATTGTGGGGTATGTTGCACCTCGGGCCATTTCTCCTGTCTTCAGTGTATGGCTGGTACCTTTCTTTGTTTGGTTTTGGCTCATTTGCTAGGAGCCCGCTTGGGTGTATCGAGCCCGAGGGGGACCCTAGCTGGTTGCCCTAGACCCTGATTTTCGACTGGTATCGGTTATGAACATCCGACCAAGTCACGGTCAGGTACTCGACTAGCTTCTGTTTCAGCTGTTTTGAAGCCACCGAGCTTCATTCGTTCAGACCTTGAGTGAAGACCTGTACCACCTAGTCGTCGGAGACTGGTGGTAGTTCCATTTGAAAGCGAGATACGAACTCTCGCAGCATCTCGTTATCCCTCTGCTTAATCTTGAAGACATCGGATTTCCTTGTTGCTACTTTGATGGCACCAGTATGTGCCCTAAGAAAGAATCCGCCAGCATGGCAAATGAATCTATCGAGTTCGGGGCCAGGTTGTGATACCATATCATTGCCCCTTTAGAGAGCGTTCCCCCAAACTTTTTCAGCAGGACGGACTCGATCTCATCGTCCCTTTGGTCGTTGCCCTTCACTACACAAATGTAGCCAGTGACGTGCTCGTTGGGGTCCGACGTTCCGTTATACTTTGGAAGGTCGGGCATTCTGAACTTCTTTGGAATGGGTTCTGGGGCGGCTTCAGTAGGAACAGCTTTTGCACGAACTTCTTTGAATCCACACCTTTTAGGATCGGGGGTGCTCCCGAAATCTGGTCGACCCTAGAGTTATAGGTCTCGACCTTTTGGTTGTTGGCCTCTATCTTCTTCTCGCCCGATTCAATCCTCCTCGTGAGGTCCTCGAGCATCTTTACGATGGTGGGGTCGGCTGCCTACCCATTGTTGCTTGATCTTTTTGGTACCTGCTCAGCTGGGGGGAGCCGTTCCCGGTGCTACCGTGCTAGGAGATTTCTGGTGATTTTGCAGTTGGGTAATAGCCAGATGTTACGCCTGCAACATATTAAAAATAACATGAAGGCTAATCTCCCGTTCTTCCCGAGCTGGGGTTTTCTGGGCTTCTTATTGGTCGCCTTGGTGAATGCTCCTGTTGGTGTGGGAGCTTATTTCGATGTGTTAAGCATCGCGTGAAACCACGTCCACGGGAATCGGTTTCGGTGCGTCCTCAGGGTTTTGTGGTGGTACACCAACACCTGGGTCGTCAACACCATTTTCTCCATAGTCTTCAAGATTGATGTTTTCACGTGCGTTTACTAAGTTAGACATTTCTACCTGAAATCAAAGATCTTGGACAAGAAAAAGTGTGAAAGATAACTTGCGTTACGTGGTTAAACCAGCAAGAAAATAATCACTATTATTTTTGGCCCAACGGTGGGCGCCAAACTGTTCACCGTCAAAATGGTAATAACAATTAAATTTGATTATGTGATTCTAAAAATATGTGATCTATGTTTATGTTGGTTGTTATGCAGTTGATGCTATATGAAAGATTTAGAAGCGAGATAAGAGCTTAAAACCTAGATGTTGATCGAACCGAATATTTGCCAATCGGGGCCTTGAGCTCGCCTATTCGGGGTCCTCGGGGTTGAGTCAAGCGCTCAGTTGGGAGTTATCGAGGGTAGTCGGCGGATGACTAACAGTAATAATAGAATCAATGACGGTTCTTTATGGCCAATAATAAGCAGTAAATGAAGAACAATAGATAAAACACAATAAATGTAAGCAATAAATGAAGTGATGAACTCCTGAGAATATGTTAGAGAGCAGAGAGAATGTTCTTGTATTTCTTAGTATTGAGTGGCCAACCCCTACAAAATGACAAGGATCCCCTTTTTATAGGAGAGAGAATCCTAGCATAGTACAAATGCATTAATTACAAAGATATGGGGCTCGTACATCCATTTAATGGCTTGATTCACTTTTCTGACTAGCTCACTAGACTAGGCCAGCTATATGTACGCGCCTTGAGAATTCCACCTTGATCTGCTGAGGCCAGTCATCGCTTATACTATCTCGAAGTTGCCCATTGAGAATTCTTGGGGTCGATTACTGATAACCCTCAAGATGCCTTGACGCTTGTGAAATTGAGCCGCCGATTTCCACCGTGTACAACTCTATCTTCTTCAGACCTCACATGTGGAATTATATTGAACATGTTATTATTGTTGTGTATATACATATAATAACTACGAAAATTAATATGGACCGGAGGGAATATTAGTTAGTCCTTATGGTTCTAAATTAAGCAACAGTTTACGTCCTTCTTGCATTTTTTTATATCATCAAATTTGTAGTACAACAGTCATATAGAGAACTTAGGACAGCTTAAAGTAAAGTGATTTTTGTTACGCTCTATGTATACATAATTGTCTAATTCAGATGGACAAAAGGAGAGGAAGACAAGGAAATATACATCAAAAGATGGCACAACGGAAGAATACTTTTTGGCCTTAGAANGGGGGGGGGGGGGGGGGGGGGACCCTTAAGTCTATATGACAGTATTTTTTACTACTTTAAATAAATTATAGAAAATCTCTATAAGAATTTTAGCTTAGTGTTTAAGTTAAAAATAATTAGTGTGAATAATTCTACTAGCTTAATCTTTTATTTCTTATGTATTTTTTTAGTGAATTTGTCGCAACCTTAATTACTCCTTTTTTTTTTTTAACTATGTACCTTTATTCTTCTTCTTTCTCACTTTATAAATTCCATTTCAGTATTAGATGTTAAATTTAGTGTTCAATAATGGAAACCTTTAACTAGTGATAATGGAAAAAATAGAAACAAAAAGATAGACCAAAAAGACTGTTAACGGTCTCTTGGCCAATGACCAATTGAACTAACAAATCAATACAAAACAATTTTTTGGTCCAAAAAACCTCTTTAGAATCTAACGTATGCCTTTAACTCTTTAGTCTACTTTGTTTCGCAACGGACTGTTAAATAGATCCTTTTTTGTGGTTTCTCGCATGATATTCGGTACTCGCATTAGGGTCTAACTAAATCTAAATTCACGTTAAAAAGTTCTACATTAAAGGTAAATCGCACCCCAATAAAGATGACTCCATACCCAGGGCCAAGGGCGGAGCTAGATTGCTGGAAGCGAGTTCTGCCGAACCCAGTAACTTTGATTCGAGAGTCGTGTTGATCATATAAGAGTCCCACTACTATAACATAATACTTACTCCTTCCGTTTCAAATTTATACACTATTTTCATTTTGAAACCGTCCAAATTGTTTGATACTATCATAATTTCTGTACAGATTTTAAGCAATTAAAATTATTAAATTATTGACATTTTATTTTTTCAACCAGTACTTTAATATCCTACTATCAGCAACATATAGTTAATAGTATAAGAAAGTGTAAACACGAGAAATTGCTTTTATCATTTGTTTATCTTTTTCAAGGATCAATCTTTTATGTATTGTAAGTCCGGTTTGTTGTATAAAATTATACATAGTTAAGTCATTGTTTTTGTTCTCATAATAGTTTTAAAAATGCTCTAAGTATTTGTTGTGAATAATTCAAGCGATCCTTACACAAATAGCCGGCCATATTCATTGCTTACTTTTTTAGCCGTATATATAAATTATACATTTATTATACACATATTTATACATATATAATTCATAAATTATGTATATATTATACCTGGACCTGCTAACTTTAGTTTAAATGATTGAGTGAGTGGTTATTTGGGTTAATTCTAAATTGCAACAGACTTTGAATTGGCTATTAGCAGACAAAGTCTCATGGTCTGGGAACCGTATAGCCCAATTCTCATTTTGGGGCCCATAGGTCTAAAGTCCTCAACTGGGCCGAAACCTAGAGGGCCCCTATCCATCAGAATTCTACGACGAATTAACCCTAAATAACCGCTCGCGCAATCACTTAAATTAAATATAGCCGACGGATATCTAAAATGTATATAATTTATATATAATATATGTATAAAAATATATAATTAATGTACAATATATGTATAATCTATGTATATTGACTATAAAATGTAAATAATAAATTCGGTTGGTTATTTATGTAAAGATGACAAATAATATCCCTAAAGGTAATTAGTTCAAGTCTTAAAAAATATACCAACTTGAATCTTATTTTCATGAGACATTTTTGTTTTTCTACATTTTTGGTGGTGGTGGAGGGACGTGGTGGGGAGGGGGAAGTTAAGGGTAGGAGCCACGTATATTCAAGAGTGTCAATCGATACTCCTTCGTCGAAAAATTACTCCATATAGCTAGACTTTTTTTAAAAAGAATATGTGTATATATTACACATATTAACACCCCAAACCTTATTTGTTTGTTTATTTCTTCATATTTTGATATTTATTTTGTAAAAATTCTTGCTCCGTCATTGGATGAGAGGAGAAGTACATTTAATTTATCTACATCTTAAAACATATTTTACCCCTTATACTTGTTTCACATATTCGGTACGAGCATCATTTTACTCGGTACAACTTATAAAAATGTAACTATTACCCTATCGCGAGCATGCACTTGCAGTGGCGGAGGCAGGATATATGCTAAGGGTGTTCAAAAAAATTGTATTGCAACTGACGGGAATCGAACCTACAATCTTCTGCACATTAAGAACACCCTTGACCACTAAGCCAAGCATTTGCCTTATGTCAAAGGTGTTCAACATATTATATCTATATGTAAAAACTAAAATTATCCCTATATAAACAGTGTAATTTTTTCCGACGAAGAGTGTTCGGATGACCACCATTGCGCTACCCTGCCTCCGCTCCTGTGCACTTGTAGAACAAAGAAACAAGTGCCACATATTAAGAGAAAAGGAAATGATATCTTGTGGACACTTACAATTTGAATAGAAAAATGACCTTTTCAAATCTCTTAGATGTTATTTTTATATCTCTTATGTGTAAAAATAAAGATCTTTTATGAAAAAATATAAAACTAAATATAAATTTATAAAAGACTATAAAATCAATTCTAGTCAACCGGAAATAAACATAAGGAAGGAGAGTCTGTTATTTTGTCAAGGAAATTAGAAAAAAATTGTTCTCCACTGTATAGAAGGTTGACTCAACAACACTCCCAAGTCTTAAACCAAAAAAGTAAGACAAAACGGTATCAAAGTCCAAAGAGTCTAGAATTTTTGCAAGTTAGGTTGTTTAAGTTTATTAATATAAAAAAAATACCTTATCGTTAGTTTCAAGTAGAATTTCACTAAATCAAATATACAATTTTTTTTTCTTAAAATAAGATCTAATAAACTTAAATTGTAGGAAGAATAATTAATTTAGTAAGTATACACTTTTTCAATAGTATACGGTGAGAATGTCTTTTGTCTTATTTACTTTTAATGTTTAATATAAGGAATTAAAATTTTCAATAGCTAATTTATTAGTATAAAAATGATTGCATTATTAGTTTTAATTAGATGTTACTCGAAACAAAAGTACACACAACTGTACTCTTTTCTTTAGATATTCTAAAAGCCACAGCTCTTTTTTTTTTTTTTAATAATAATTTTCCAATATATAAGAAAAATATGAAAAAAAAGAATGTTGTCCCTTTCTTCAATATCCTCAAAAGAAAAAAAGGAAGACTAAAATAAATACTACTCATATTATATAATAAGGTATTCTTCTAGAGTAGAGTTTGAACTTTATGAAGAAGACAGGCCTTATGGATGCTTCTAAAAAAGCTTTATTTTCTGACCTTTTTTTTTTTTGAATAAGGTACACATTTTAGTACTGTCAATTGGTCCAAGACATATTAAGTTGGGCATAAATACTAAGGGAGATTAATCCGCCGCTAAACCGTTCATAGCTAAAAGAATTTTTTATAATCTGCTGCTAATCCATTGCTAAGTAGGATTAGCAACTAATTCTGCTATTTAATTACAAAATTTGTTTGTCGCTAATTTATATTCTTTTATTTGTTAGGTATCCTAAGGGATGTTGTAGTAGCATTATAGATGAGATCCTTCTATTCTTAACTTCAGCTTGAGTCAGACAACAGAAATATTTCTCCTACACCCCCCTCCCCCCCTCCCCTCGGCCTCTCACTTTGTTTTGTTCTTCTTTTGTATTGTTACTTGCAGGGGTGTAGAAAGAAAACCGATAAACCGCACCAAACCGCTAATTCGAGTCAAACCGAAAAAAAAAACCGATCATGGGTTAGTTTGATTTGGTTTGGTGTTGGAAAAAATAACCCGACCATAATTGGTTTGGTTTGGTTTTAACTTAAAAAAGTCAAACCGAAACCAAACCAACCCGATATTACATTTATTCAATTTTTACAAATATTTTATATATATAAATATTTATTTTTAATACAATTCATAAATATTTCTTAAACTTTTTCATAGTTTTATCTTTAAACATATTGTTTCAAGTTTGGAATTAACATTCTTGAATGGTCCAATAAATTTTATAGTTCATAAAGGTAGTAATTCAAATAAACTTCACATCAATACTAATGCTAACTAAGAAAATTCAATTCAACACTAGAAATGACAATAGTGTGGATATCTATTTTTTAGTTTTGCATTGTTTATATTGAAAATGCATAACTTAGTTTATCTTTTTCTTTAGTGCTTAGTTGTGTAACTAATATACTTATAGTTGTACTTATTTAAGCATGACTTATATAGTACTTTTAGATTATGTTAATATTTATTATGACTTATTACTTAGTAATATTTTCTTTATGGATTTTAGTATTTTTGTTATTGAATATTTTAGTACAATGTTATGACGCATCTCATATTATTATATTATTTTCTTGAAAAATACATTATATAGTTGTATCCTTGTAGGACTAGAGAAATATATGGAGCACAAGTTATATATTTGTGGTATGAAGACTTATGGGGAAAATAACCCAAAAAACACGAAAAAAAGCGAAAAATCCGAGAAAACTCGAGATTGAAAAACCCGACTTCGTTGGTTTGGTTTGGTTTATAGATTTAAAAATCCGACACTATTGATTTGGTTTGATAATTGGAAAATCCGAACCAACCCAACCCATATAAACCATTTACTTGAATGAAACACCTGATCAGTCCGACTTTTCCAAATGTCCCTAACACCCTTCTTTTCTTTGTGTCTGGATTTTTTTTGTCATTTCAGTTGTCGTGGTCGACGAGAACATATCATATACGACGCAAATTTTAATTAGTTGAGTCAATAAATTTCGAATATGAGAATTCGAATTAGTTGGGCAAAAACTAGTGCCGTCCTTGTTTACTTATTTGCCCAATTCTATTTGTTCCTTCTTCTCTCCAAATGTTATGGGTCTCCACTCTTCAACTTTTCATTCCTTTTTTTTTTTTTTGTAAAGAAAAATTAGGTAGTTTGACTAATTTTTAATTACCTAAAGTGATAAATATTGGAATTTTTTTATTATAATGTATAATTTAAAATTCTTAGTTTTTGGTTTCATGGGTACCCACCATTTTCAGCCGTCCAATATATTGAAGGGTTGGTGATAAGTCAATTTTTCTAGTTGATAGGGAGTTTATTAAGTTATGTTTTTAATTAAAACTTGATTCTTGATTTAATTATGTAACGGTTAAAATTATTTTTGTTGGTTAGAAAGGAATCCAGTGGTTGTAACTAATCCAGTATTCCATTTTAAGTAATGGATTAATGGCTAAAATATAGCATGCTTTTAGAATTCTATTTAAAGAAAGTGTTTTTTTTTTCTCTTTTTAAATGTTTTAAAATAATTTGATATAACCAACTCTGGATTCTACCATCCATTTATGATTTACCTAAGAGATTAATCTGAAATAATTTTCCTTGTGGAATCACAAATAGCTCAAACAGTAGCATATGTGTTATGTATATGAAGTTTTATCACTTAATTATGATTACGAAATATATAATTTCACTTTCATTAATTTGTAACTCTTTAAGTTAATTAATTGATGTAGTGTAAACACATGGTACGCAAAGGGAGGAGCTAGGTAGGCGGGAGGGGTTTGGCCGAATTTTCTTCGTAAAAAATTACATTGTATATATATAAGGTCAAACTTCTTTGTATATTTACTTTTTTTTTATTTTTTGAACCCTCTCAGTAAAAATCATGCTTCTGTCACTCGCTATTACTACCTATATAGTAACTCTAGGGTTCCTTAGTTTATACATTAGATATTGATTTTTCTTAACTTCTTCGTGTGTTTACTTTTTATATTTATCTTTTTAAATTCCTTTAGTAAAAATTCTGCTTGACACTGGCTACTACTACCTCTATAATAACTCTAGGATTCCTTGGTTTATATAGGCCAAGTTTAATATGCACTAAATGATGCTATTATAACTTGTTGATAAGTCAAAAGTGCATAAGACAACATTTAATTAAGGACAAATAAACCACCACAATCATACCCTCTTTCCAATTTTTAAAGTCAAAAGGCTGGCCCTCTTTGAGAAATTCTTCCCCTCATTCCACACTACAAAAACCATTGCCATCCACTCTTTCTCCAATGCAATAATCAAGAAACTTGTCTCTCTCTTTCTTTGCATCTTCCTCTTAATTCCTTCTATTCTTCTACTTACATACAATCCAAATTCTTTCTACAAAATGCTAGGCAAAAAGTTTGGTTCAATGAAAAAACTAGCCAAGAAAACTAAGCAACAACATGAGCAACTTGAAAACTTGCTTGTAAAAGATCAAGATGATCAAGATCAAGTGTCTACTCCTACAAGTGCTAAGTCCTCAAAAAAACAAGGAACTTTTGTTGTTTATGTAGGGGAAGAAAGAGAACGATTCGCGGTACCAACAAGCTATCTTTCTCATCCATTGTTCAAGATTTTGTTGGAGAAGACATATAATGAGTTTGGTTTTCAACAAACAAATGGACTTGTAGTGCCATGCAGTGTTGCAGCATTTCAAGAAGTGGTCAACGCTGTGGAATGCTGCAATGGGAAGTTTGATTTTGGTGACTTAGTAGAGGAGTTTCTATAAAGTAGCGTGATATTTATCATGTCTGACCTTGATCCAGAAGGATTATATTAATAATTGGGATGAATACAAGGTATATTGTTACTTTTGTATCACTTTTCGAGTGTGAGGATACAATAACAACAACTAGAACGTTACAGTTCCAAACAAGTTGAGGTCAGCTATGTTTCTAGCGTGAGGATAGCCTATGGAGAAATAGATTCAAGGATATATACCTTAAGGAGGTAACTACATATTAAGTCTTAATTTTATTTTGGTGCCAAAGAGATAGTGTAAATTAAGACACCGAGATAGTGTAAATTAAGACACCCTCAATATCCTAGGTAAGCTTCCTTTTGCTTTCTCCATGAGGTAGACTTGGAGAGGAGAAAGCAGCAGAGAAGTAATCTTGTCATTTGTTTTTCTCTTTAAATTAGTGTCAACTAGTTAGAATTGTAAATTTGTAGTGGCAAGAATTGAATGAGAAATATCCTTTGTTATTTACTTTTTGACCTTTCAATTTAGATTAAGGCCAGTTTAAGAATGTTCATCTTTTTCTCTTTACCTTTTTTTTTCTTGTCAATTCACAAGTTTTTTTCCAAAGTATGTAGGAGGCATAATTATCAAGCTAGTCAAAAGGGTTTGTAAAAAATTCAAAAAGAAAAAATTGTTAGTTTGATTATCATCAAGAGGTGCATGCATGGTATATATTTAATTTTGATTTGGTCAAACATTAGATACTAAACAAAATTAGCAGAAAATAAAGTAGTTGGCTGCATGTTAGTTGGAAGAAGAGTAAGTTTTAGTGATTGAATATTCCATATGCCAATGGTTCTTTGACTCGGCAGCATTTTAGTAGTTGTGTGGTGTATTGAAAGGAACTAGACATCTAATGGAATGTTTTTTTTTAATTTATCCTATATATTTTTTTAAAGATAATAGTGAATATACTAATATCTCAACAAAAAGAATGTTCTACTACAGAATATAACTTCTATATCTATCTACCCATTCCCTAGTATCTAGTGTAGTTTTATCCTGTTCACATTCGATATTCGATGTCCGATATTTATTTTAGATCCCGACTAATTGGTATTTGCAGCACATAAAATCTATTAAAGGAGGAAGCGCCCTACTAGGATTTTTTTTTCATTCCAAGAGCCCGAACTCAAGATCTCTGTTTTGATTCGATTATTTGTCTTTTTATTTTGGTTCTTCTAAATCAGTTTTAATTACGTATACATCCTCCAGCAAATTTCAGTTTAAGTGGTTAGGCGAGCAGTTATTCACGTTAATTCTTCAAGCCTTTTAATCATTTAAACTCTTATGAATTAATGGATCAAACAAGTGATCCAAGAATCAATAATGACCAATCTAGCCAGTTTTGTTGGCAAATGGACTTCCTGCTTGGAGTTGAAAAACTCGGCATTTTGCATTAAGCAGAAAAGGAACAAGAATTTGAAACTTGAGATCGAAATCAAACTGTTCTCCAGGGAACTTATTGCATTTCATTAAACATAAGTGGGAAACAAAATGCTTTTGTTCAGTCATCAATAATATTCCTGTAATTTGCTACCAGTCAACAAGGATTCTTTTCATTTCACCAATGAATTCCTGCATTTGTTCCCTAGTATGCAAAGGGAAGGGATAAACACATGCACAATCCAACTGTCCATCCCTAATCGTATCGAATATGGCAATAGAAGGGCCTACTCCATGCACGGAAGCACAACCGATGAAGTCTTCTAATCCGATTTCTTGATGCACTGTGCTGGAGTTATCGATCACGGGGTCTTCAAACACAGAGATCAGAGAAGTCCTTAGTGAAGAGGCGGGCGTTAAGCCAGGATTATCAATGGCCTTGCACATAAGGAAATTCAGGTCTCCCATGTCAGAAAAATGCTTGTTGTTGTTCTTTGCATTGATAAAAGATGTGTAACATCTCATTGCCAGCTCCCATAAATCGTCTCCTCCCTTGACGTCATGTGTGTTGAGGATAGCAGAATGATAAAAACCTGCATGATTTAGGTCATCATTTTAATATACTCTGTGCAGTAAACATCTTTAGGGTACAAGAATAGAAAAGACGAAGAAGTTCAAGAGTGGTGAGAGTTTTACTAAATATAAGAGCAACAGAATATATTGGAGTACGGAGTACCTGCCCAAGCACTAAGCTAAAGGGTCTTTGTTAGGGAGTACTTTACCCTCCACCCCACCCACACACATGTGGGACTTCCCAACGCGAATTCGGATTTAATCGGGACCCAATGTGGGTGCCGGACACCGGATGTTTGTTAAAGGGCCTATGTTAAAGGGCTAATAGCATGTTTCCAGCAGACTATGGATAGTTTGAGCTTTTCCCAAGTAAATGGATGATGTGCAATATATTCACTTGCAAGTCGCATATAGCAACTTTGGTATTTAATTGGAAGAAATTATCCATGGATCAATTGAGTCCTGGATTGATTGCAAAGAATGTAGGAAATGAGATATAGATAGATGGACTCCCAATAGGCTAGTCTTTTAGGTCGGGCTCTTCTACTTAGTCTATAACAATTAGTAGCATAGTAGATTAGCAACACTTGAGGCTGTAAATTGAAGTGGCTGTCGAGGAGAGTGCTAGGGGTGATGGTCTGGACCTCGGGAGGGGTGCTAGCCGTGATCAATTGGTAGGATGGCAGGAGTAATGACCTGGACCACGAGAGGGGTGCTAGGCTGCTAGCCGGTGACCAACTTGAAGGACGTCACAAGTAATACCAGGAGTGACTTATAAATGGGGCCAGATGGTTGCCAAGAACAATTGTCTGCAGCCAAGAAGTGGTTACAGTCATGACGGATGAGGTCATTGGTCCTCAAGCGGGAGCATAGTAGTGAACTACTTGAGTCCCTCATTGGCCACCAGCCAGTTTTGACCTTTAAAAGTAAAATAAGGCAAATTCTTGGGGCAGAGAGAGTAATTAAATACTTGCAAAAATAATCATTTTACAATTGAAATCTAAGGACATGAAAAGGGGAAAAACATAAAAGAAAAGGTGAACAGTTTAATGGAAGTTTAATCATTAGCGAACCTGGAAAATCAGGGCTAAGAACTGGATCAAGAATTGAGCGGCAGTTAATAAGGGTTACAACTGCATACTTCTCCCATTGATCCTCAGGTAGGCGTTTTGAGCAATGAGCTGCAATTAATCCAGCAGCAGCCAACACCCCAGACAATTTTATACCTCTCGTTTTGCAGCCCTGCCAAAATTCAGACTTTACAAACTATGTACATTTACAATCAGGGGGTTGTGACCGGTTATTTTCTTTTTTAAGGTAGCAAACTCACACTTACCTCACACAGATCTATGTAACTAACTTCTAAACCTCACCATTAAAAGTATTTGTATCTTGTCATGTGTACAAAAGTTAAACCATTAATGAAGCTATAAACATGTTTTAAATTGAGCAATGTTTAGACCCCACGGGCCAATTTCCTTTTTTGATAACCAAGAAATCTCCGAGATAGTTGTGCACGTCACGGAACTTGGGGGATGATGGGTTGCCCCTTACTCGTCTCCACCTAAATACCACCTTTTTTTCTACGACAAGCTTCGAACTTCTGAGATGTCCGAATCCACACATCATGTATTATGCTCTTACATCAGCTCATGAGCGACCCAGTAGACTTAGTCGAATCATTTGAATTAACACATTGAAACTATGACTTACGCTAGAATCCAAGGCCTTGTACTAAAGCCAGAAAACTAATATTTCACCACATGTTATTGTTGACATACTCTATGTTTCACATGTGACCTGTATATCTATTTTTTGACAAATAGTATATGCAGGTGTAAAGTTGTACATCACGTGAAGAGAATAGTACCCTGCATTCAACAAGGGCCACAAATTTTCAACCAACATAACAAGATAATGGGACCAAAGAAGTTTTTGTTGGGTCTACCTTTGCCTAACTTTATAGAAAATGAAACCAAGAGATTACCTAGCTATTTTTTCAATGTGTCTTTCCATGCACTTTCATCACCTAATATTAAATTCATTTACTTTATATTTTTTTACCTCAATCAACCATTTGATGAAATGTGATTTGATGTAAACATTGAGTCAGAAGATCTTATTATTACATTTTCAAATTAATAAAACGATTTTCTTGTAAGAAAGAAATAGAAGTCACGACTTATGTAGTTTAATGTAGGTAATTACTTGCACACAATATTTAAATCAAACCAAACAATTTAATCTTAGCGGTTAAATATTTAGAACTAGCATACACATTAAAGAAACCAAAAGTTTAGATCACATACAAATATGAAAAAATTACATCAAATGTGATTTGATGCAAATATTGAGTCCAAGTTAACCTTCTCTTTTGTTTATTTAAAACCAAAATAATTTAACTCGGACTCAATATTTACATCAAATCACATTTCATCAGATGGTAGATTGAGGTAAAATTATAAAGTTAATAAATTATAATTAAGTGATAAAAGTGCATATAGATACACATGAATTAATAAGTTTAGTATAAATACCAAATACGAATAATTTCTCAAACTATTGTGTTATCTTCTTGATGAAATATTATTATCGGTCTACTTAATTAAGGAAACTAAAAGCTATTGTAATGTGACCAAGAGGTCATGAGTTCGAACCTTGGAAACAGCTGCGCACAATGGACCACAACCCAGCGCGTACGAGAGCTTAGTGCACCGGGCTGCTCTTTTTTATTAAATTAAGGAAACTAAAAAGGAAAAAAATGGAAATTATGAGAATGTGATATAAACTTACATCAAGAATGCGATCAGTATCTTCTTTATTCAACTGCAATTTCACAACTTGAGATCCTCTTGTTGATTCACTATCTATGAAATTCAAAGTAGCAAATCTCAGTGCGTTCAAACCATACCCAACCATATCTATCCCACGTGCCCAAAATGGTTTATTAGCTTTTCCAGCAGGAATATATTCCTCTATTCCCAAACCAACCTCCATCTTTTCCCCTAATTCCAATTCTACCTCTCCTCCTTCATTTTCGTTTACCCCTTTTCCCTTCTCACTACTCATCAGCTCCAGCAATTTCCTCAGCAACGCCAACGCCGCCGCCCGGTCACACGTTGACGTGTGAATCCGTAAAGTAACTGCCCATTTCTCATCGCTTAATCTATAAATGCTCGCGAATAGAACATCAGTATCGGAGTGATCAGACGACGTGGCGGTATTTACCCAGGAGTTTTTGTTGATTTCGTGCTCGAGGATTAGGTGAAAATCGGAGATTGAGGCGTGATTAGGGTTTTTGAGCTGTTGAAGAATCTGAGCCGTCGACGAGAGATCAAACGGCTGTATTTGAAGGTGAGAAGTGGAGGGAATGATGTAAGAGTAGGAGTTAGTTGTGGGTTCGTAGTGGAGATTGGATTTGAGGATAGGATTGGAATTTTGGAGTTTGTGGAGGGCATTTTGGAGAAGTGAAATGTTAGGGGATTTTGATAAGAGGAGAGCTAAGACTGTTATCCCTGTGCCACCAGGAACGGCCTTGCACCAGCTGTGCTCGGTGTTACCTGCCGGCCGGGTTTGAAACTCACACGGCGGAGCTGCTGTGGTGCTGCTTTCTTGCTCAGCCATGAAAAGATGAGTGTGGTATGTGATAATTATAATTGAGTGATAGCTAATTGGTATACTTGGAAATGGACAAATGGAGTGACAACTGAAAAGTACTATAAAGTGGACAAATAAAGCATCATTGCTCTTATTATCTCTATGGATTATTTTTTTTTTTTTTTTTGAGATAATACATAAATATCAAACTTGTCCGGAAAAATCATTTACACACCTTAACTTTACTAGCGACCTATCTCTCCCTATTCTTATTTGGGATGAATTTAAGACCACCCTAAATGGTGACGTGGCAAGGAGAGTAGATTCACTCTCCCAATCTCACATGTAAGAGGGAAAAATTTACTTCTTCCTCCCACAATTGCAAAATCATTTTTTTTTTGTAAAATCTGATTTTTTTTTTATAAAAACAGATTTTTTTTTTCAGTTTTTAATAAAATATTTTTATTTTTTAAAAACTAAAAAAAATATTTTCAACAAATTATTTTCGCTTTTGAAAAAAGTTTTTTTCCTTCATTTTTTTCAGTTTTTTTAAAGTTTTTTTTATGTAAAAACCAAAAAAACAAACTTGTAAAAACAATTTTTTTTTTTTGTAAAAACAGAAAAAATCATTTTTTAATAAAATATCTTTATTTTTTAAAAACTGAAAAAATTATTATCATCAAAATATTTTCGTTTTTGAAAAATATTATTTTTATTTTTTCAGTTTTTTAAAAGAATTTTATTTTGTAAAAACTGGAAAAACAAAATTGTAAAAACTATTTTTTTTTAAAAAACAGAAAAAATCATTTTTAACAAAATATCTTTATTTTTTAAAAATTGAAAAAATTATTTTCAACAAAATATTTTCGTTTTTGAAAAATATTATTTTTATTTTTTCAGTTTTTTAAAAGAATTTTATTTTGTAAAAACTGGAAAAATAATTTGTAAAAACTATTTTTTTTTGGTAAAAACAAAATAAAAATCGTTTTTTACCAAATATTGACATGTGGCGCGCATGTACTACACACTCCACCACAAGACTGACTAAGTGTTACCAATGAGGTATTAAATTCATCCCAAATAAGAATAGAGGGGACATAGATCGCCCGTAAAGTTAAGGTGTGTAAATAATTTTTCCGGACAAGTTTGATGGGTAATTTATGTATTATCTCTAATTTTTATAAATAAACCCAAACATATTGTTTAGTTTTATCTAATAATGTAGGAGAAGAAAGTTTGACCAGTGAAATCAACGAGGATTGTGATGGAGTCGTATATTCTTTTATTCTTAACTAGATGTATCAGATTCAAGTACTAAATATTGCTTTATCCCTCAATATGAGATTTTCCGATAAAAATTCGAACTTACCGGTAACTGGAGAAAAAAAAACATTGACCAATAAAGAAAATGGAAAGATTTGGACTCCCTTTGACCATAAATAATTTTGGAATTTTTAAATACATGATTTTAATATATGAAATTCTAGATAATAGTTTTAACTCCTTTTTAGTAAAATTTATATCCAAACATAGTTTCAAGTTACAACTTATATCATTTTCCGGATTGAATTTCAAATACACTTTTCGACCTTGCTCACTATTATCCAAAGTGAGTTTTTAATTGGTGAAACCTGTTATAAAATAATAAAAGAAGAAGAGTATTGCAGAGCAAAGTAGAGAGAGAGGGAATTCTTATTGATATGGAATAAATTACAATGGAATAGAACCCTCTAAGTTTCCTTGGTTTATATACTAGATATTGATTCCCCTTAACTTTTTTGTGGGTTTGCTTTTTATATTTATTTTTTGAATCATCTTAGTAAAAATTCTGCTTCTGTCACTGACTACTACTACCTCTATAATAACTCTAGGATTCCTTGGTTTATATAGGCCAAGTTTGAGATGCACTAAATGATGCTATTATAACTTGTTGATAAGTCAAAAGCGCATAAGACAACATTTAATTAAGGTCAAATAAACCACCACAATTATACCCTCTTTCCAATTTTTAAAGTCATTGCCCTCTTTTGAGAAAATTTTCCCCTCATTCCACACTACAAAAACCATTGCCGCCCACTCTTTCTCCAATGCAATAATCAAAAAACTTGTCTCTCTCTTTCTTTGCATCTTCCTCTTAATTCCTTCTATTCTTCTACTTACATACAATCCAAATTCTTTCTACAAAATGCTAGGCAAAAAGTTTGGTTCAATGAAGAAACTAGCCAAGAAAACTAAGCAACAGCATGAGCAACTTGAAAACTTGCTCGTAAAAGATCAAGATGATCAAGATCAAGTGTCTACTCCTACAAGTGCTAAGTCCTCAAAAAAAAATAAGGAACTTTTGTTGTGTATATAGGGGAAGAAAGAGAACAATTCGTGGTGCCAACGAGCTATCTTTCTCATCCATTGTTCAAGACTTTGTTGGAGAAGACATATAATGAGTTTGGTTTTAAACAAACAAATGGACTTGTGGTGCCATGCAGTGTTGCAACATTTCAAGAAGGGGTCAATACTGTGGAATGCTGCAATGTGAAGTTTGATTTTGGTGACTTAGCAGAGGAGTTTCTATAAAGTAGCGCGATATTTATCATGTCTGACCATGATCCAAAAGGATTATATTAGTAATTGGGATGGATACAAGGTATATTGTTACTTTTGTATCATTTTTCGAGTGTGAGGATACAATAACAATAACTAGAACGGTTTAGTTCTAAACAAGTTGAGGTCAACTATTTTTCAAGTGTGAGGATATCCTAATGGAGAAATGGGTTCAAGGATATATACCTTAAGGGTAATTGCATTTTAAGTCTTAATTTTTTTTTTAAGTGCCAATGAGATAGTGTAAATTAAGACACCCTTAATATCCTAGGTAAGCTTCCTTTTGCTTTCACCTGAGGTAGACTTGGAGAGGAGAAAGCAGTAGAGAAGCAATCTTGTGTCACGACCCGGATTTTTCACCTTCAGAGTTGTGATTGCGCCTATTAATGAGAGCTAGGCAAGCCAAAATCTTATTTAGTTACTTCATTAATCAATTATTCCTTATTAGCAATTATAGAGCGATAATCATGATAACAACGGAGATTTAATAAATAAGTGGAAGACAATAATAAAATAACTGAAATCCATATCTATTACATCAACATAAACCTTAACCACCCAAAACCTGTTGTCAGAATATCACAGACGATCTAAGAACACTAAATACAAAGTCTGAAAATAAAGACACACTGTCTCAGAAACGAGGAGATGAAACAGGGCTATAAAAGATAGAGGAGACACCGGGCTTGCGAACGCCAGCAGGACTACCTCAGGATCTCGTGGACTGAAGGCCTGCTCCCAAACTACTGCTGCACATCGTATGCTGCTCCGGTATCAGGATCTGTGCAAAAGAGCACAGAGTGTAGTATCAGCACAACCAACCCCATGTGCTGGTAAGTGTCTGGTCTAACTCCGACGAAGTAGTGACGAGGCTATGATCACGCTCCAAATAAATCTGTGCAGTTATATTCATATACAGTGGAAAATAAACAGGAATAAATATTTTCAAGGGGAGGGGAACATGCTTCGGGGATAGCAGATAATACAGAACTTCAAAAGAATAATAATGGAAAATCAACAATTTAACTCTAGCACGGATAAGGGAAATAAAAAGCAGGTTTTCACTGTCAGTGCATATCTCGTTGCAGGCGTGCAACCCGATCCCATTTCTCATATTTTTGTGGTAGGCGTACCACCCACTCCCATTTCATCAATAACTTATGGTAGGCGAACCACCCGTCCCCATTTCATTAATAACTTGTGGTAGGCGTACCACCCGCTTCCGACTTGTGGTAGGCGTACCACCTGTGAGCACGTGATTTTTGCCCTATACGAGAACTACTCCCAGAAAATTTAAAATAAAATAGTTTTGCGCTGTGTAGTTTTGCGCTGTGTGCAAATTTTGTGGATTTATGTTATTTTTCTTTTATTATTTGCAATTGTGCGTGCATGGTTATATGTCTAAATTAATAGAAAAATACAAAAATATGTTGCATTTATATTTAGGATTTAATTTTATATTTTTTTGGATTAATTAGGTAAGTGGTTGTTTTACAAAAAATTAAAAAGAAATCAAAAAAATAACGTGCATCGCATTTTAATGTTTAAAGTGTCAAAATTGTTTGATTTTTCCTTTTAAATTGACATTTAATTGTGTGTGAGAATTATTATTAAGCGATAATTAGTATTTGTGAGTTAATTGGAGTTTTATAATTTACATTCGGATTTTTAATTTTTGGTTTAAGAAAAATAGGAAAAGAAAAAAAAGAAGTGATAATAGAAATAAAAGGATGAATTTGGGTTAAACTTGTGCCAGCCCAAACAATTTCCACATAATACCCAACCAAAACAGGCCCCAAACTCGTCCCCCAATCCAGCCCGTCTCCACACTCACAAAAAACGATGTTATTTGGACATATTTAATCTGAGCCGTTAAATCAATCTGATCCAATGGTCCAAACACACCTATCCATCCCCGACCCGTTTTCCCCGACCCAGCCCCAATTGTGCAAAATGACCCCGTTTACATTAATGGTTTAATCAGAGCCGTTGGATTCCAATCATCCAACGGCCCTAATTAAACTATCGATTTAATATACCAAAATCTTAATACCCTACCCCCAATCCAAATCCCCTCTCCTCCGTCTCTAACATTCAGAGACCGCTCTAACACCCTCCGCCTCACACCACCGTCGACCGCCCGCCGAAAATCGCCTACGGCGGCGGTCGACGGCCAAATAGCTCCATTTTTATACCCCAGAACCCCCTTGACTTTTTCTCTCCAAATCCACACTCACTTTCCTTCGAATCACACCCATATTCCTCGAATAGCAGATCGAAATTCAGGCCTTAACCCTAGTTCACCCAATCACCCCAAAATCTCACCAGTCAACCGCCTGACCTCCCTCGTTCCTAGGCCACCCTTAGCTTCCCTCAAATAGAATTAGAACTGGTCGAATCCTAAATAGACTAAAGAACCCTAGAATTACCAAAGCCTGAGCCTGTCCTAGTTAAGAAGAAATTGGGTTTTTAATCGACCTTAATTGAATGTTCTCAGTTGAGAACACTCGATTAAAGTCCATTTTTACCTCAAAAGAGTTCAAGCTTGAATTTGTTGGGTTTCTGATTTCTTGAGGTATTTTTTTTCCTCTCTTTTGTTTGTTCTATTTTTGGTTTATTGTTATTTGTTTATGTTGTTGTATTAATTTTCTTTTCAATTTTGTCAGTTATCTTCATCTCCTTCTATATTTATTTTTCTGGTCCAAACTTGTCATCACTATGTTAATTGGATAGTATAATCAATTGGATTAAGTAGAAATCACTCATACCCTTGTCTGATTGTGTTCACTCTGGATTTTGTTTCTGTTTTATTTTGTCAAAATGATTCGAAGTAGTTAGTCAATAAGTTTTGTCATAAAAACTGTGATTGTTTGCTATTGTTGTTGATTCAAATTGTCCCATATATGCTATTGTTTGGATTTTTTCTCTCAATTACCAATCGTTTTGTTGCTGAGTTTAGTATATTATCATATTCTATTCATTTTGTTTAGTGTAATTTAGAATTGGAACATAATTATTCCCATATACATGTGTCAATCATAGTTTTAGTAGTTTAATATCACTCTGCTGTTTGATCTAATCTGTTTAGTTTAAGTTGTTGTTTGAGAGTTGTTAGGAGAATTGATTATAGCTGATAGGTTTAATCCAGATAAGAAAGGGATTGGGTAATTTAGTAGTTTCAGTAATTTTAGGGGGTATTTTTGGGAATTAATGTGAGCACGTGATTTTTACCCTAAGCAAATTATTCCAAAAATATCAAATAAAATGATTTTACAATTTTAAGAATTTTGTTGCATTCTTTTATTAATTGGTCACATAATAAATCATATTAAAAGTACAAAATATACATATGCATTAAGATTTTTAATTTTTATATTTTTTAGTATTAATGCATTTTGGAAAAAACAAATAGATGAAAAATCAGAAAAATAGTTCATTTTAGCTTTTTAGTGTTTTAATTGAAAATTACTACAAAAGGGTTATTAAATAACTTTTAGAGTTTAATTAGTATAATTGTTAAGTTTAATTTTAATTTTATAAAAATCA